>JACTOM010000909.1:6858523-6988865 GCA_015832385.1 Elymnias hypermnestra | reverse complement strand
TTTTGGAAGATAGAGCCGAGGTAACGGAAATCTGAGCAGACTCGAAGGGAAACACCATCTAAGACAATCGAAGAAAAACTGGATGGATCCCCGAAATCACAGAACAGATGTTCTGTTTTGGTCCTATTGATCTTCAACCCTGCGCTTTCCAGTTTTTCCTGCCATATTTCTACCCTTCTCTGTACCTTATAACATTTTATACTGTGTAAATCAAATAGCAGTTGAACAAAAACGCAGGAAAATTTGGGGATTAAAATCTATTCCTGGGAATAATAAGATTGGTGGAAATAATTAAAAAAATTAAAACATATCTAAAGTTAAGAGCCTCATTCGTCTAGTTATCAGCTTCTTCGACTACAGACATGAGGGCCTGGATTCGAGTATCTAGGCGGGCGAATTCAAATTGAGTTTTCTGATAAGAAATTCTCAGTATTCGCCCAAAGTTGGGCAATTGGCGATGTGCTCCATCCCCATGCCTCAGAGAGTACGTTAATCCGTCGATTCTGGATCTGGTCTTTCTCCGATCATGTCGGATTTCCGTCTCTTCAGACTATGAGAGAGAAGGATAAGAGAGTGCACTTGCGTTAGCGCATACATTTGTGTACTATGCGCGCCAACCCACAGTGGAACAGCGTGGTAGGTCCATGCTCTAAAAAACGTTTTTGTTGGTAGGGTGGTAACTAGCCACGGCCGAAGCCTCCCACCTGTCCAGTCTCAGACAAATTAGAAAATACAATTTCCTAAATTCGTCGTACCGGGGATCAAACCCGGGACTTCCGCTAGCAAAGGGAATACTCGCACCACTGCGCCAGCGAGGCCGTCAACGTTTCTATAAAAAAACTCTCACAAGACGTTCTACAGATGTCAATTAAAAAAATATTCTCTTTGTTAAAAGAAAGCTGATTGAAAAATCATATTACAGGTTGCAAGATTATTTTGACGATAGAGAAGCGTGGGAGTAAACGAATTGCTCTAATTTAAATTTAAATGTAATTAATTAACATGAGAAGGGAAATGTCTAATTGTATGATGGTAAAAAAAATACAAAATACCCGACTGAGTTTGTTGTGGGCTCTTTTCGGGACAGGGCGCGAAGGAACCCACGTAACTTTAGGTTTTAAGTCGTTCTTCAATACCTTCATCAGACGTACAATAGAAGTAGTGTGTGGAAAAAAATATTTTCAAAAGAGCTGTAATAGGCCTTCTTGAATATATATATTTGATATATGCGAAATGGATTGTGCAAAATATATTCAATAATTTGAAGCATATATGATTAATTATGATTTCCTTTGTTACAGATAATCCTACGTATTTTGGTGACCTGCAAATTAGAAACAAATTACAAATGAAGTGAAATAACATTCGTGAAATTTCAAGTGAGAAAACAAACGTTAAAATCTATTCAGTTATAAAACAAATAAATTTATTGCAATGTGGTAACGTGACTTAGGTGTATAAAGAATGAAAAACGAGTTGTTAATATGCAAATTTAAACAAATATTGTTAGTTTGATTATTAGATTTATTTGTATTAATGTACTATTCATATATTAGTGATGAAATTAAGTGTGAGTGCATATCGCGCTCATGCGGCAGCGCACAAAAAAATCCTCACGTCGTCCTACCAACAACACTATGGCAGCACGGCGGCGCCATCGTGTAATCCCTTACAACCGACAGTTTTTACACCACAGGTACGTTTATATTGGTTTTTAAGCGATTTTACTAAGCTGTTCTGCTGTCACCGCCTCCTGATTTAGGCGACGATGACGGCGAAGACGACGTAATAGCAGTAGCGATACCCGGACTTGACGATTTAATTAATTGACCTGGATGCACCAATACCAGGTACCAGGCCTCAAATTGATGTTTGAGGAAGATGCCCGGGTTAGGAGGCACTGCCTCGAGGCCCGCACCCCTCAACTCAAGTTAAGAAGAACCCAGGAAAGGACACATGTACGTTTTTATTGGTTTTTAAACGGTTTTATATCAGGCGATGGCAGCAGAACAGCTTAATTCTGCTGCCACCGCCTGATGTAGGCAATGATGACGGCCAAGACGAATAAGACGACGACGAAGGGCGCGAAGGAACCCTCGTAACTTTAGATTTCAAGTCGTTCTGGAGTATCATCATCAGACGCACATTAAAATTAGAGTGTGGAAAAGAAAAAAAAATTAATTGACGATTAAAAAGTGCTGTAATATGCCTACTTGAATAAAGATATTTTGATTTGATTTAATTTGATTTGACGACGCAATAGCAGTGGCGATACCCGGACTTGACCATTTAATTAATTGACCTGGATAGACCCGCTAGCGTAGCCAGCGGGAACCAGCCCGTATGATTGCGGGCAAATCAGAATACCAAGCATCAAATTGATGTCTGAGGAAGATGCCCGGGTAAGAAGGCACTACCTCGAGGCCCGCACGCCTCAACTAAACTTGAGAAGAACCAAGGAGAGGCCACAGGTACGTTTTTTAAACCTAATTTAGGTCACCATCATTATTTCAACGTGGTCATAAAAAAAAACATCTTAATAAATATTACTGTCAGTCAACATTAAAAGAAAGACATATGCTATTTTTAAAGGGAACAATATAATACAAAAGGAAAAAGAAATTTGAACGAAAGCGCCTGCAATGGAAGCTGTCAAAAGGTATAAATTCGATCCCTTTGTGAAGCATTTTTCATTGAAGCCCCGCTCCTATTGGTTCTAACTTGAAGTTATATAGCCTTCCTCGATACATGGGTTATTTAACATGAATAGTTAATAAAGCATAATTCAAAACGACTGGTGGAAGGCTTCAGCCGCAGCTAGTTACGACCCTACTAGGAAAAACGTATCATCAAGCAAAAAACCAATGATATTCTTAGTCTTTTACTATTTTAACAAGAATACATTAAATTTTAATCAGGTTTAGAAATCGCTCAAAAACTAGACAAATTTTGCTAATATTTATTCTCAAAGGCATATTATAATCTAGAATAACTTACATTTTTCTTCAGTTTAATGACCTGGCTTTGTGCCTTTTATGGTCACAATTGTGTCTATGATAGCAGTGAGATTTCACAATTATAGCCTCAATAGATATTTCTTTCTTCATTCATTTTTGAAGTGAACGCAAATGAAATTGTGGATTGAACGTAGCTATTAAATAAAATAAAATTACTAAAGTTATTTAAATAATTGGTGAAATATTATCGGTTTACATTATATTAATTCAACTTATGACTTATTCGCGTTCTTAATAATTTACTAGCTTTTCCCGGTAGTGAGACTTTTGAAAAGGATGGTATATTGGTTATTATTTGTTAATCTAACTAAATCTATTTGTTTTCGAATCTACCTGAACACATGAAACTTCAACGACTTCGTTGCAACATTCATATAGATATAAAAAAATTAAAAGTGCGTGTGTACATACCGCACATGTCAGAAATGAAACTTCATTGACAAACCAATTTTTATGTCTTGTTTACTTTTATACAAATGTAAAACTTTAGATTTCCGAGACTTAGAGGGAGGAATTTAATTGTCATTAAAATATAATCGAAAAGTAATAGAAATAATTTATTGAAATATCAAATAACGATTTGTAAAATAAAATGCCACGGTTTTTTTGTCAATATTAGATCTTATTATTAAAATTTTGTTTTTGAATTTAAAATTTAGAAAGCGAATTTATGAAATACTTTTATTTTATTAAATATAGTTTATTAAATTATTAAATGACGAGTGGCAAATTAGAATGCTACATGTTATTTGTGAATATCAAAACTACGTAACCTTCAAACGAATTAGAATAAAAAACGCTACACATCTTCGTGACGCTAATCACGCGTTTCATCCGTAAAAAGTATACCCTTAAGCGCCTACAGAAGTCTCACTTCAAAAATTGAACCAATAGTTACTGAGAATGGCAACAAATAAATAGCTAGTTTAAATTACAGTTTACGGGTTAGTTACGTACCATTTTAAGCTGTGTGATAACTTAGCAAGAGATAAATAGGTGTTCACCTTACCACAGGAAGGTAAATAATGTTTCGCTAACCGCAACTAATATTTTATTCATAATAAATGTTTCGGTATATAAGTTATGAAATCCTTTCCGATCGGATGAACAATTTTGTGTCCAATATACCGTGCAATATCTTGAGCTTTCAACCTCCCAACGCCTCGATAGGTAACCGGCCATCGGGATTTATGAAACACTGCTGTGAGTTTAGTTCGTCATTTATTTTCAGGAAATAGGCATCTAGAAGATAGATAGATGAACTCTGTTTTGCTTTATGGATATGGAATAAATAAGAAAAAAAAAATATTTAATTAAAAGGAACATAAACAAAGCATGGAAGTGGCAATCTTGTCCACTATAAAACGATCTCTTCTTCTCTAAGAATAAATAAAAATTTTAAGAAAAACGAAACTGTCTTTAAAACTAACTTACAAATATATCAATATGCTTTAAAAAGTCTAACTCTATGCTAGTGAATCTGAAGTAAAGTAACAAATTTATCTCAATATGTATACACCTAAAAAACGTGTTGGTTATATGAGACAGTAACGTTTAAATGAAACAATTTTACAAAGTGAAATCTACTTTGATACACCACACCCGGGTCGAACCCGCAACCTTATACGTTAACCCGCTATGACCAGTCTTTTATAGGATAATCAAGCACAACACTAATACGCAAAATTCCCCCCTTCCCCCCTGCTACCATCGCTTTATACATAATACAGCTTATAATTATAGCAATGCAGCAACAAACGTAAGCTCATTGCTATTTGATTACAGACACTTATAGATTCAACCAAAAATCGCACCCTTACTGTAAGCCGTTGAGGAGTTCCATTGATCATCATATTTAACTATGACAATCACTTGACCATACCGAAGTTACGATAGGTGACTCAAATACCCGGAGATCTTATAAAAGATTCTGCCGAGTAGCGTTAATTTGCTCCTAAAAATTGAAAAGTTCCGTGACTTTGTCATGGATCTCAAGATCAAAACCTAACCAAACTATCTTCTAACAACCCTTGAATCATCGAAATCGGTTGACGTGATCTTGAATTATCCGTCCATTTGTTGCGCACATGCTTAATGCAAATTTAAGACTTATCCAGTTTTCTCGTAGATGCCATTATCAGAACTGGATTAATAAAAAAAATGCGACCCTACGACAAGTACCAACTTTCATATAAAAAAAGAATTATCAAGATCGGTTCGCCAAGTCGGAAGATATGAGGTAACAAACATAAAAAAGAATACAGAATAGTTGGTAACGTCCTCCTTTTTTTGAAGTTGGTGAAAACTGTGAAATGACGTTACGAATTAAAAATTTATTAGTTTTATATATATTCGTAGTAAGGTAAAATCTGAATATTGATCATGTTGTGAATGTAAATGTGTATCTCATTATATGAAAGGAAGTAATTAAAAACTAAGGGAATGAAACCTTTATGTTAACGAAAATCAATCTATAGTTCAGCTTGGTAGACTTCCCACTGCCATAGCAGATCGGTATTTACGCGGGTGAAACCGCAGGGCATTGCTAGTAATATATAGATAGATAGATGCTTTATTGAGCACCACAAAAAAATAATAATAAAATATATAATACGACCTTACTTTACTCGTGACGTAAAAAGTAATCTTTTCTTGGAACTCTCAATATAGCGCTGTATAATTTTTCGCAAATAATTATCATTGAAAAAAAAATATCTATTAACGTCAAGTTTACATCATGAGTTGATGAATAAACTGTTTTATTACTGACTAGCAGATCCGGCAAACTTCGTAACGCTTCAGAATCAATAAATAAAATTGCTGAAAGTTTAAAGTCTAGTAAAAAATGTGGTAAAATTTTTGCCGGAACAAAACCAATTCGTAACCAAAACACGCGACCCCGCCCAGATTCCCGTCAAATATTACAGTTGCGCTCAGAAATTGTTGGTTGTCAATGTCAAATGTCAAAAACAAACATATTCTTTAAAACTTAATTTGATTTCTGAACGATGAGACGAATATGATACGTTTGACATTTGGGAATAGTTTCTAAGGAAAAGCGAAATATTCCCATAACATACAACAGACCGTTATTGTTTAATGACACTAAAAGAAAACCCCTTCCGAAGTAAATCAAGATGTCCCATTGTTTTCAGAATTAGGGAAAGGGAGGCTCTTTTTTCATGTTATCAAAGAGATCTGTCTGTATTACTTGTTTGGATTCCCAGCCACTCCAATATCCCTGGAAATGAGACAGCTGATTCATGTGCGAAAGCAGCAGTCCAACATGGAACGCACGAACATTTTCAGAAGTGTGCTCAAGACTTTACCTCCCTCTCTAAAATATTCCTGGAGAGATCCTGGAATTGATTCTGGTCTACTTTTTTGGCTAAAGGTAAATACTATATCTCCATCCAACCGAACTTACCAACTTATGCTAGTCAATGGATTACCAGTACTATCTCGCGGTTACGCCTTGGTCATGCTTGCACACTTCTGCACTTGGCTAAACTACGGATTAGGGACCACTCTATGTGTGAATGTGGCCTAGACGTAGGTTCTGTCTCGCATATCGTTCTTGATTGTCCCAAACTTTACCACTCCATTTATAATCTTCTCCTTCCACATGTCCCTCTCCCTATAAATGTAGAATATTTGTTAAGTTTTGTATATAGTAGTAACTATATATAAATATAAAGTAAATATATAAAATGTAATAATATAAAGTTGTAAAATTAAGTTTTATTAATGCTATCATATTTTTTTTATTTTTTTATTTGGTGGTGGTTTAACAATATATAATCCAACCATTTATAGATGATCAAAATTAAAGTTGTAATGTTCTCATAAACTGAACAAATTCCTTCGTGTCTTCTCCAGTAAACTTGAGATAAACTGTGCACAATTGGCACACCATTCAACAAAGAAGAAGAAATTGTTGCTTTTACTATATCACAAGATTTTTTTTCCTATTTACTCACCTTTATAAAACATCCACAAATAATCCAAAATCAGCCAAATAGATCCAGTCGATTTCGAGTTTTAGCCAGACTTAACGAACAGTAGATTATTTTTATATATAAGATTGAAAATTTGAACTAGATAAACTCGTATATAGTGATAGTGAGATCTAATAGAAGGAATTGATCGATCGACTACAAACTGTATCGGACATCCGATTGTCTTTTACAATAACCGCAAATGCAGTGGCACTAAAATTCAATGAAAGACATTGACTTGTTTTCTTAAAAAGCAAACGAAGAACAAAAGTCAGCGTCGTTTCATATAAAACTTACTAGACGAGTGTATTTTGAAGTAACAAAGTTTATTCATATCAAGAGTTTTGATCGGTTTATTGGATACGGTCATCCATATCAGTATAAACGGTATAAATAATTTTATTGTGTATAAGACGCCCGTAACTTTTGTCTGCGTAGAATTAGTACACAAACTTTGAATAATAAATTTTATACAATGGTTTTATCGCACTTTTGAATCTTCAAATATAGTTTTTTTCCATGTATTTAAAAGAAACACAGATTATATGTTAGATTTAAAATAAAGTATGTACTCGTATGGGTTAAGAATGAATGAATTACTCATCAAATGTTTACTCTACGCTGATGATCAAGTAATAATTGCATCTTCCGCTAATGAGCTACAGGAGATGATAAATATTATGAATGAAGCTTTGAAAAGGAAACGAATGAAAGTGAATGTGTTTATGTGTGAATTATGCTTTTTGAAAGAGATGAATTTATAATGAATAGTAATATTTTGATAGATGGCGAACAAGTGGAAGAGGTGAAAGAATTAGTATATAATACTTGGGTTCTAAATTTACAAAAGAGGGAACATGTGAAAGTGTTATTGAAAGGAGAGTGAATGCAAGGAGAGAATATGGTAAACGGGGCTCTGTCTCAAAGGGCCAGACTGGCTGTGCAAAGAGGAGCGTCGGTGCCAACACTTATGTATGGTAGTGAAAGTTGGGTATGTCAGAAGCAGCACAAAGGTAAAATAAATGCGGTAGAGATGAGAACGTTGAGAATTATGAGTAGGTTGAAACTGAGTGACAAAGTAAGAAATTGTATGATAAGAGAACGATGTGGTATATAAGAAAATGTAGTGATTACAATTGAGAAAGATATGCTTAGATTGGGCATCTAGACAGAATGAATGAAAGGAGACTGACAAAAGAATCTATGACTCAGAGTGAATGGGAAAGTCGGAAGGGGATAACCAAGGCGAACGTTACTGTACCAAATCCAGGACATTTTAAATAAGAGCCAGGGCAAGAGTATTCTACACCGATGAACTTGTATGAAAGGTTTAATGAGAATGGAAGAAGCCAAGGAGATACGCAAGGATCGTGGCAAGTGGAAGGACATGGTCTCTGCCTACCCCTATGGGAATGAGGCATTCTATCCTGAGAAGAGCCCATAACAAACTCAGTTGGATATGCTTTTTTCTCATCGTCATTATGACATCATTTTAATTATTTCGATTAAAGCAGTTCATTAAATCCCACGCTTTTTATCGTTTAAATTATAGTACGATTACTCAGCTTTCTTTTAATAAAATATTTAAGTTTACTAAGTGTCTTCTAGGAGTGTATTATTGAAATATGTACTATTTATCCCTTGAATGGATTGTCAATTTTATAGTGTAATAAAATTTGAAACATTTTTCTTTTTCTTAAGTTACATGAGGTGGATTCACTTTTATTTGTACAAGTATCAATATTTTTATGAACGTAGAATAAGTTTTGTAATAGGTATTGAATAAGTTATATATAATAATAATACGCATTGAATATGTTAACATTATATCATTGTTATTAACTGCTCTAAATTACAATAGCAGTTTCGGACCGTTATGTGACTGAAAACCTGATAAACGGCTATTGAATTTTTTTTTTAATTTATGTAATATATAAGAATTAGTTGTAATGTTTTCTAATAAAGTAACTGAGTAAAGACCCGACAAAAACTTAAACATATAATATCCTTAAATGTTTGGTATATTTCTTCTTTTTTAATATTATTTTAAATTTTTAGTTTAAACTTAGTTTCGTGGTTCTAGTTCAATTTTGTTTTGTTTTTTACATACATTGTATCTTACATAAAATATTTTTATAGTGGAAACTAGACTAGTTTTTGTGTATTTAGTTCTAATGTTGCTTTTAAGGTATATAATAATTAAATAAATACATAACTTAATAACGCCTAATTCAAAGTTTTCCCTAACGTGTCACAAAGAGTTTCAATTTAAAAAGTAAATGAAAAAGCAAAATACAAATGTAGTTCGCTTTGTTTTACACTAAACAAATAGCCCTTTTTTATTAAAAAGATTTCATCCGAGAACGAAGTTGATAGGGACGAACAATTAATTTCAATTTATGTAGCGGAGAAAGCAATTACTACACTTTGGATTTAACGTGAGCTGAGTAACGTTTAATCTCTTTCTTAGAGCAAAATACATTATGTGTATTGCCAGATAAAACGTTTGCAATTAAGTAATTCACTCTTTGGGTTGTAATAACTGCTTAGGTCACCCCTACTTGCAAATAATGTTTATCTTTTGTGATCTTTCCATATATACCTTTACCATTTGCACTATAACCTATGAAATTTACTATAAACAAAGTCAAAATATCTTTATTCAAATAGGCCTATTACAGCCTTTTTGAATCGTCAAACATGAACCTGACCTGAGAAGTGCCCACAAGAAACTCAGTCCGGTGTGCGTTTTTTTTTTTGTCATCATTATTATAATATATAATTTAAATTTATTTTATATCTATATACATATAGAGCAATTCATTCATTCCCATGCTTTTTTTGTTTTCTAAGTATTCTTTCAAATTGTAGAATGATTTCTCAATTAGTTTTCTTTTGATAAAAGATTTAAATTTATAAAGGGACATCTTTGTAACTTCTTCTGGGAGCTTGTTGTAGCAACGTATACAGTTACTCTTGAATGACTTGTCAATTTTATGTAGCCTACTAGAATTTTCAGCACTTTTATTTTTATTCCTTAAGTTATATGAGGTGAAATTACTTTTCCTAAAGAGTCAATCTTTTTATGGACGTACAACAAGTTTTCTAATATATATACGCCGTGAATTGTCATTATTTTCACTGCTCTGAATTTGTTTCTTAGCGAATCTCTTGGAATCATATTGTAGATCGCACGAACAGCCTTTTTCTGCAGCACAAATTTTGCATCTATATCAGTAGCATTACCCCAAAGTAAAATACCATATGACATAGTGCTGTGAAAGTAGCTGAAATATAAGGGAACTATTGAAGGGATGACTTAATTATATTTATCTTTCCTAAGGTCATCATTCTTAGTAAGCGTATGGTATTATTACATACATACATACATAGCATCACGCCTCATTCCCATAGGGGTAGGCAGAGACAACATCCTTCCACTTGCCACGATCCTTGCATATCTCCTTCGCTTCTTTCAATCTCATTAAACCTTTCATACAAGTTCGTCGGTTTAGAGTACTCTTGACCTGGCCGTTATTTAAAATGTCCTGGATTTGGTCCAGGAACGTTCGCCTTGGTCTTCCCCTTCCAACTTTCGCATTCACTCTTGACTCATAAATCCTTTTTGTCAGTCTCCTTTCATTCATTCTCTCTACATGCCCAAACCATCTAAGCATACCTTTCTCAATTTTAGTCACTACGTCTTCTTTTATACCACAACGTTCTCTTATCACACTATTTCTCACTCTGTCACTCAGTTTTAATCCACTCATGCTTCTCAACGCTCTCATCTCTACCGCATTTATTTTACTTTTGTGATTCTTCTGCCATACCCAACTTTCACTACCATACATAAGTGTTGGCACCAACACTCCAGCATGCACTGCCAGTCTAGCCCTTTGAGACACCATCTGGCTATTCATAAAAGCATGCAGAGCACCATTTACCATATTCCCTGCATTCACTCTCCTTTCGATATCACTTTCACATGTTCCATCTTTTGTAAATTTAGATCCCAAGTATACAAATTCTTTCACCTCTTCCACTTGTTCCCCATCTATCAAAATATTGCCATTCATCATAGATTCATCTCGTTCAAAAAGCATAACTTTCGTTTTGTTTACATTCACTTTCATTCCTTTCCCTTTCAAAGCTTCATTCATAATATTTAGCATCTCCTGAAGCTCGTTAGCGGATGACGCAAGTATTACTTGATCATCAGCGTAGAGTAAACATTTGATGAGTAATTCATTCATTCTTAACCCATACATACATTCTTTTAAATCTGTCAAACATTTATCCATGAAAAGGTTGAACAGCCATGGTGACGCAACACATCCCTGTCGAACACCTCTTTCGACAGGAAACCACTCCGTGTACGCTCCGTTTATTCTGACACAGGCACTAGAACCCTCATAGAGAGACTTCAATGCTTGGATCAGACAACCGCTCACCCCATACGTAGATAACGTTGACCACAGCTCATTCCTCACCACTTGATCATAGGCCTTTTCTAAATCTACGAACGCGCAATAAACTTTTTGGTGTTTAGCCAAACATTATTAAATACTGTTTATTAAATTTTTACTATTAGCTCACATTCTCTTTATTCACATTATATTGATAGTGGAATTTTAATATAATACTTTTTCATTGAACCCTAAATAATTGAAATTTAAATACTTTGTTTAAATCTCGCACTGGTTTACACTTGATGTTAAAAACGTTAACATCAAGTGTAAACCAGTAAAAATATAATATAAATAAAAGAAGATTTAGTGACTAAAATTTAGAAAGGTATGCTTAGATGGTTTGGGCACAAAAACGATTTATGAGTCAAGAGTGAATGGGAACATTGCATGGGTTAAAGGTTAAAAAATTCGTGCAAGATGTCGTGAAACTTGCCTCCTCCTCAGTCAAAGGAGTGAGGGTTATTAGAGAATAGACCCACCACACTGTTCCATTGCAGGTTAGCAGGGATAGTAAACAGGTGCACTCTCTATTCCTTCACTCTCATAGTCCGATGTGACGGAAATCCGACAAGACTGGAGTGAGATCAGGCGCAGAACGGACTCCCCAGCATCGGGTAATTATTGAGAAAATCTTATTAGAAAACTCAATATCGATTTTTTAATTAACCCAACCCAGAACTCGAACCCAGGACCTCATGTCTGTAGCCGAACATGCTGACCACTAGACCAATGAGGCAGTTTTTCTATATAAACTATTATTAATTTGAAACAATATACAATTAAGTCTGAGAGAGCAACAGTGGTCAATGTTTGAAACTCGCTTAATAAGAAGAGCAAGCGTAAATATATGTATATTTTAAATGTTTAAACTGAAACTTTCGTGGTTTAATAACACATTGTATGATTGTAAATATTATTAGAATTAATAAAATGGAGTAGGTCGTTTTTGTGTTGTGTCTACTATTGTGACATCGTCTGTTTTCTTATGATTAAAATAATTACGTAAGCTTCAGGGCATCTAGACAAGTTACTTTCAAAAATTGCGAACGCTCAAAAAATGTATGGGATTGACGTTTCTAATCGAAAAATCAAACGTCATTCCCATACATTTTTCGAGCGTTAGCAATCTTCGAGAGAACTTGTTTACGGGCCCAGACATAACTGTTATTTTCTTTATATTTGGTTGATATGTCATGAATCATTAGTTTATTTTTTTGAAGTAAAACTTCTTCAGGCGCATGAGCGTACAATTTTTAGGGATGAAACGAGTATTTAGCGTTACGAATATGTGCAACGTTTTTATGTTAATTCGTTTGAAGGTTAGCTAGTTTTAATATTTACAAACACCATGTGACATTTTAATATTGCTACTTGTCATTTAATAATTTAATAAAATGTAAAATCAAATGATTTCATAAATTTTCTTTTCTAAATTTTAAATTCAAAAACAAAATTTAATTAATAATTTCTAATAACAAGTGGCATTTTTGTTTGCGATGTAAAATATGAGATTTCATATTTTAATGACAATTAAAATAGTTAAATTCCTAACACATCTTTCCTTTTACGCTCCCTCTAAGTCTCGAAATCTAAAGTTTTAGTATTCCATAGCTATAAACAAGATTTAAAAATTAGTTTGCCAAAGAAGTTCCACTTCTAACTGTACTTACGCACGCACTTTTACTTTTTTTACCTTACAATAATTATTTGAATCTACACTATGTGTGATAAAAAACCTGTACGTCATGAGATCAAACTTCGTTTTTTTAAATTAGCACAGGCTACGTGTAACGTAGTAAATAAAACTCTGTATACGCTATTGTATTGTAGATACGGCGACAGAGATGGCGAATCGCCGAATCCAACCATTAGAGAGGCGACGTGGCGACGATTCCGCACAGAATGTGTTACTCTTATGCGCCGCTGTAGATGTTTTATATTAATAATCCTGGATAATATGATGAAAGTTAACTAAGCAACCACTAAGCAAAACTGGGCGATAGCAATAAATGTATATTTTAAAAGGAAAAATTATTATAATTTAGTTAAATATTATCGTGACGAAGAATTAATCATGACGGATTATTATCTTAAAATTATCTATCAAGCCTTTTTACTAGGCTAACGAAGTTTAAACAAGATAATAGAAAATTATTCTGTTCTCCTCGTGAAATTTGTTGTGTTGAATTTTAATTATGGCTGAGCTAAGAGTAATTATTTCGGGATTTTTTCTTTCTCTACTGCCACACTTAAAATGAAATTGTGATAAAAAATTATGATATTTCCTCGTTTAACTATGGCCCATTTTTATGAATTTAAAGCCATGCTGTTCTTGTTACTTAAGAATAATTCAATGATTATATTTTAATCAATCAACCAAAGTTATTTTAAATAGAAAAGTATATAAACTACATATACTAATTGCTTTCTTGTTATTTAAGGACACAGCCGAAACCAAAATAGTTCATATTTTCTCGTGTTAAGAAGTCACATTATATTTAGGTAGGTAAAATACTGAGTAGGTAGCTTTAAATATTTTGTTAAATTTCCTAAAGGTGCCTTCAAAGCACGATATAATTGTATGAAGATTCTTTGATATCGAAATAATTACGGCAAAATATACATATTTTTTCTGCCCATGTAATAACAGCTTACCGCTTTTAATAAATATCATATCGCAATAACATAAGTAAGTAGCAGCCCATTAACGTCCCACTGCTGGGCACTGGCCTTCTCAATCCGAGGAGCAAGGGTTTTTAGAGTAAAGACCCACCACGCTGCTCTACTGCGGATTGGCGGGTAAAGTACACAAATGCACTTTCTATTCCTTCACTCTCATAGTCCGATGTGACGGGAATCCGACACGACCGGAGAGAGATCAGGCGCAGGACCAACGGCTTAACGTGCTCTCCGAGGCACGGGAGTGGATCACACCGCTAACTTCCCAATTTCGGGCAAATATTGAGAACATCTTAATAGAAAACTCAATATCGAATTATAAATTGGCCCGACCCGGGACTCGAACCCAGGAACTCATGTCTGTAGTCGAACATGTTAATCACTAGACCAATAAAGCAGCAATAACATGATTTGTTTGAGTAGATTCATCATTAAAACAAAAATTACTATTATTAGTTGACATTATCCCTATAAAATAAGAATATGGTCTAAAAACCTTGTCTCCTATGTATGAGGATGCCCGTATCCAACAGTAGGACTTTAAATTCAAATTCATATACAATCCTTCTGTATGCATAAATTCAAATTCAATAATCCCTTCTTTAAGTAGTCTTTTACACTTTCGAATCGGCAAATATAGTTTTTTTCATATAGAACGACTAAGAATCTTAAGTTACGAGGCCTCTACTTACCTTTTTTTATCAACCGCTAACTTGTCAATAAAAAAATGGATAGGAAATTTGGTCAGATCCAGTTCAATTTATTGCGTTCTATCCCATACGTACACACAAATGGGATTGAACATTTTAGCAGAAATGATCGCCCGTAGAAATTTCGTTTTCGCTTTCAATTCACCGACCCCTGGTTTATAGGTTCAACTAGATGAGATAGCTCGGGTAAGAGATTTGCGTGAATAATTTAACCTTTACGCATGAACGCCCGTATTTTTATGGCCTTTGCCCTTCTAAACAATTGATGATAACATTATTTGGGCGACGGTGATTTCTGTTTTAATAGAACCCAGCAGAATTGTACTCCCACTATTAAATCATAATTAATGTAGAGAGAAATGAGATGAAGCCTGCAGATTTGTCTATCGGATAGAGCCAACTGAAACCAAATCAAAGTCTAGCAACAACCTCCTTTTTATAACACATACAACATATTGATAGAGCATTTCAATGAATGTTATGTTAATATTCTCTTTATTATATGTTTTGTGTATTAAAATAAATAATACAAGAAAAATAGGAAAATTCTAACGAAAATCCAACACGAACTTAGTAAAGTAATTACATAGGCAAAAAAACTTTAAACTTTTTATTTATTTATTTATTAGGTTTCCAACAGAACTTATTACTAGATACATGGTAACAAAGAAATATATTAACAATAACACAAGGTGAGTAATATTCTAATTAAAGGAAACAACGACATGATATAAAACAAAAAGTGCATATGCAGACTACTATGATAAAGTGAAGAAATTATAAAAATATAGAAAAGAAAATTACAATATTATGACGAAAATAATATAAAAGGAAAAAAAAATAAATTATAAGACCTAATCTAAACTAAGTGCAAGCTTTTAAATATTGGTAGTGTGTCCCCAAATATATCAGCTATTTTGTCATTATGTAAAGTGTTGTATATATTTACTAATTTATTGATTGGTGCAAAATGTCCTAGGTCTGTGCGTGGCGTAAGTATTTTTTCATGGGAGTCTATTCGGTAAATGAAAATTAATTTTTGAGAGGAATTCCGGCGCATCCAGGATCGCATTAATGAGTTTAAAAAAGAACGTGATATCTAACAACTGTCTTCGATTGCTAAGAGATTGTATTATGAAAAATTTTAGACGATCATAATAGGATGGTAAATTTTTTGCCATATTTACACTATATGACAAATGGTAGAGAAATCGTTTTAGAACCCTTTCTATGTGCTTAATGTGTACTTTATAATGCCGACTCCAAGCGACGCTCCCATATTCTAAACCAGATCTTACGAAAGAAAGAAATGTTTTACGTGAGCTTTCTTTAGATAGCTGTCTAATTTTTGCAAAAAAAAAAAATTATTAATAGTTTAATATTTATTAAAACCGTACTAACATCAAGTTTTTAACAATATATTTGAACTTTATATTGGATTAAATTGATTACATTACATAAATTATAAAATTTGAGTAAGATATACAATCACAATATAGGGCGTACCGAAGGATGCCCAAATATCTCAAAGCATCCTAAAGGTTACCGATACAGCAGTATCAAGCATACCGAAGCGTTATTTTGAACATATATCATGGAAATTCTTATTCTACTTTAATGCCATGACGATAATGTATATTGTCATTTGCCACCTTAAATCTTCAGCTTAACTTGGTTATTTTTTTTCTATAAATATAAAATAGGAGGGGAGTCTAATTAACAAACACTGAAAATACTATGAACTATTTAATCATGTTCATGCTTTGAGCGCCAGGAGGGTTTTGTTGTGATAATATGACAGGCACCCTACCACGCCTAGGAAGGCTAGCCAAGGTGAACTCAGGGTTTACAATGCTGCCTTATATTTGAACACAGTTTAATCCGTGTCAGGAAAGGCGTTTCTTTAGGCTATTAACACAAAAAGTTACACTCGTTAATTACTAATACCTAAAAGTGAAATCCAACTCAAGGGAATCTTAAAATTAACTTAATATTTCTAGCACTTACCCCCTTCGGCACGTCTGTAATGTAATGTATTAAGCACTAAACTTGTTCTGAAAATTAAAATTATTTTGATTTACAATTCCAAAGTATGATTTATTAACGACGGTCATCTAACTTTCTTAGAATTGCACTTGGCCGACCGTTTACACCCACAGTTAAATGGTAAATGCCCTTGACATTCAATGTCATGACGTTAAATACAACAGGAACAAATAATTATATTGTGCAAAATTATTAAGAAAATATAATATCGCCATTGCGGTGATGTATCACCGGGATTCGAAAGCGCGACTAGTAATATCTTGCCCATTGTCTTGACCCATCGCGCATTGAGCTACGAACAGTTATGTGAATCATTTTAAAATTATAGGCTTATACTAAAACTCTTATATCTAAATATAAGTCGGAGTCAAATATATGCGGGCACGCCAGCGCCATCCATTGGAGCTGGACAGAGTCAATGAGTTACAAGCCTTGCCAGCCAGCACCCAAGAGCAGCAAACACTGGGCGTCCCCTGGCTTGCGAGCTTCTGCTGTCACCTGATGTAGGCGATGATGACGACGAAAACGACGACAATATCAGTGGCAATACCCGGACTTGACCATTGAATTAATTGACCTGGATGGACCCGCTAGCGTAGCCAGCGGGAACCAGCCCGTATGGTTGCGGGCAAAACAAAATACCAGGCATCAAATTGATGTCTGAGGAAGATGCACGGGTAAGGAGGCACTGCCTCGATGCCTGCAACCCTCAACTTAAGTTGAGAAAAACCCAGGACGACGCCGGTGGCGTTCTTGACAGTTCTCGAGTGATACTGAAACAAACATCGGGAATACTAAGTGATTAGGCATAATAATCTGAGTTAATTAATAAAGTGTTTGATTGCACCAACATTACCCACCGACGCCCAAATTTTGGAGGTTGAATTATGGACTCCACTAATGATGATGTCGGCGGGAACTATGCCTTCTCCGACACATTTTTTTTTGGTAAAGTCTTGATGAACCGGTAATCGCTGGAGTTATAATATTATATTTATTATATATTATAGTCTTTGACATTAGCACCTTAATAATGTTCAAACATTTAATTAACATTAATTATGGTCGAATTTCGACCACTGTGGAACCACTGGTACTACAAAAAAACAGAATATAAGATTTTAATACAAGAAAATATATTCTGATTTTTACTGCGTTCAACAAAAATAATGGATTATTCATCCAAAGTAACAATATCTTATATAAATTGTTTTTTAAGCTTGACCGCAATGCCTGAACTTTATCAAATTTGGCAAAAAAAAATTAAAATCACTGATCCTTACTAATTGCTTTGATACATGAAATTTTCTGGAAGGTCTCGCCTTATTACTTTGAAGGGTGTGAGAAAATACTTCAAAGGCATCTTTTACATAGACAAGGGATCATGGGGTTTCGTATTCGATATATAAGTATATAATATATTGTCTTACAATATAATTAGTAACTGCCTTATTGGTCTAGTGGTTAGCATGTTCGGCTACAGACATGAGGTCCTGGGTTCGAGTCCCGGGTCGGTCCAATTCAAAAATCAATATTGAGTTTTCTATTACGATTTTCTATTAAGAAGAAGAGAGTGAAGGAATAGAGAGTGCACTTGAGTACTATGCCTGCCAATCCGCAGTAGAGCAGCATGGTGGGTCTATGCTCTAAAAACCCTCGCTCCTCGGAGTGAGGAGGCCTGTGTCCAGCAGTGGGACGTTAATGGGCTAGTACTTACTTTTTTTTACGTTACAATATAATTTTAGTTTGAAAATGAATAACCTTGTACCTTAAAAGTTATATTAGTGATTAAGAATCCTTGTATTTTTCTAAAAATATGGGAATAAGGTTCTGGAAACAATAATAAAAAGTATTTCGCTTAACCATGCGTGATATTTCGTTCCTGATTTCTCTATATTTCTAAGAAGATATATGAGGAAAACGGAATCGAAATGTCAAGTTTAACCATTTTTTAATTCAATGGTACAGACAATAAAAAAAAATAGCGCATGCTTACAATGAAAGTTCTTTAACAAACAAATTTGAAGTCTTGTTTATATTAAATCTGCAAATTTAAAACTTTAGACTTCGGAGACTTAGAGAGGGGGGGGGGGGGGGGGGAAAGCGAGACATATTAGGAATTTAATTGTCATTAAAACCATTAAAAGTGTCAAAAGTCAATACAAATAATTTATTGAAATCTCAAATGAGGAATTGTAAATTAAAATGCCCCGTGTTTTTGTAAATATTAAAACAACCTAACCTTCAAACGAATTAGCATAAAAAACGCTGTGCATCTTCGTGACGCTAATCACGCGTTTCGTAAAAACTTTACCCTCATGCGCCTAAAAAAGTTTCACTTCAATAATCTTACACGCGTATAGAAAAATTGTATAAATAAGGATAACATTATTAATTAACGACGTTAATAAACTGATATTTACATATTTACTTAACATGGGAAGATATAGGAAGCAGTTGAAAAACCCATTTAACATTAGTCTATGCGCATTAGCTGTTAGGATATCCTTTTGGGTTATCCAACATGGCAGTGAGCCAAATCGGATTGTATTAACGTCGTGTTTCTAAACGCAATGCCAACTGTTTGCTGATTGTAGGTAGTTGAAAATCCTATTAATCTATATATATCCACGAGATATCCCGGTATCTTTTAATTCATCACGATATCTCTGGAGCCATAAGGCGTAAAGACTTGAAATTTGGTAGGATTATTCCTTTTGCCGAGTAGAGGACAGCTAAGAATTTTGAGAAATTCCACCCGCAAGGGGGTTGTGGAAGTGTTAATTATAAAAATTAACATTTTCACATAAAAACAAATTCAAACTTCACATGTACAAACTACGTCTTTTATGGTAAATAAAACTTGGTGAATTTTTTTTTGACATAATGGAAACTATCAAAAGTAAATTTTAGGTAATTCCACCCTCAATGGGCAGTAAGGGTATATTTCTTACTTGTAAAACAATTTGCTTAAATTTATTAAAATGCTACCAAATAAATTCCACGCAGACGAAGTCACGGGTTTAGCTAGTATTTTATAAGGAAAGATAGAAAACTACAAGACTATTTTTAGTGAAAGTTTATAGTTCATTAAAATAACTATAAAGGGTATAAGTAGACAATGCCAGGAATGCTCGGGTTTTGCTTGTGATAAGTCAACTTTCTCTCACTATGGAACGAAATGTTCTCTTTTCCGCCCCTGTATGAGGGCAAGAAGTGCTTTGTTCTCTCCCGGTTAGATTCCAGTGGCCGTATTCGCCTTATTCACATTTCCTCCGACTAACCTAGCAAAGACTTATTTATCGGAGAATCAAATGCAGCTTAAAACACGAGTCTATAGTTATTAATTATATATTGAAAAGTCAACCCGAACAGTTCGAATTTTTCATCTTAGTGTAAGAAAACATCGTATATGCCCTAAAAATTAGACATCATAATCCATGATTTTCTATGAAAAATTTCGCAGGCGACAAAGGGCTGTTTTTCTCCCTAGTTGTAAAAAAAGTAAGTAGCAGCCCATTAACGTCCCACTACTGGGCACAGGCCTCCTCACTCCGTAGAGCGAGGGTTTTTAGAGGATAGACCCACCACGCTGCTCCAGTGCGGATTGGCAGGCATAGTACACAAGTGCACTCTATATTCCTTCACTCTTATAGTCCGATGTGACGGGAATCCGACATGACCGGAGAAAGATCAGGCGCAGGACCGACGGCTTAACGTGCTATCCGAGGCACGGGGGTGGATCACACCGCCAACTTCCCAACTTCGGGCAAATATTGAGAAAATCTTAAATAGAAAACTCAATATTGATTTTTGAAGTGGCCCGACCCGGGACTCGAACCCAGGACCTCATGTCTGTAGTCGAACATGCTAACCACTAGACCAATGAAGCAGTTACTACCCTAGTAGTACAATACACTATATTAGGTATTTCCTATCCGTTCTTGCACGGATAATATGAAATGATGAATTATTGAATTATTCCTTTTAATATGTCGAAGTTTCGAATAGACTGTTAACCTTATAACTTTTCAATTTTTTATATTAATTTTCATATACAGGTTCTTTCCTTTCTGCTTTTGAGCTCCTATAAAGTTTTGATATATTATTTTTCCTTCCTATTCTTCCATCAAAATAAGTTAACGAAATGCGCCAACTTAGAGATTTATATTAATCAGTTTTAGATTAATGGTAATTTTGGTATCCTTATCATTTTTTAAAGCATTCTTATGTTTATCAAGATTTGGTAAGTCAGTAGTGTTTATAACCGTATATTTCAGATAGTAAGTAAAGCCTTGGCTTTGCACTTTGCACTTTTACTTTCCAGTTGGAATTATGGCCCCATCGGACTAGATAGATAGATAGATGAATAGATGAGTATTGGGAAAGTGTGAGTGATACGTTGAATGAATGTGAACCGAATGAGCGAATAATTATGTTAGGAGATTTTAATGGATGGGTAGGTGTGAAACGTGATGGATATGAAAGGACTCTTGGTATGTTTGGTGACAAACGGGTGAATGAAAATGGACGAAGTTTGCTTGGAATATGTGTGGAACATAGTCTTTTTGTGGCAAACACTATGTTTGAGCACAAGGGGATTCATGTGTATACAAGGGAAGAAGGGAATGCTAGAAGTATGATTGATTTTGTAATTGTGGACGAAAAACTGAAGAAGAAAGTTCTAGATGCTCGAGTATACCGCGGGGTCGACATCGATACTGACCACTACCTGGTCGTTGCCCGAATCGGTGGTCTTTTTAATCGGTGGCGCCATAGAAAGAAGGAAACCTCGAGCATTCTTGAACGAATAAAAGTGGAGAGATTGCAAGAAGAGGATGTTAGAGAAGAATATCTGAAAAATTTGAGTGGGCGATTCAAGAGTGAAGACGAAGGAAATGAGATTGAAAGTTTATGGAATAAATTTAAAGATGGAGTGGTTGGTGCTGCTATTGATGTATGTGGCGTGTCTAAAAGGAGGAAAGGTAAGAAAGAGAAGAATTTGTGGATGGACAAAAATGTTCAAGCAGCTGTGTGTGAAAAGAAGAAAGCTTGGTCCGATTGGTTGGCTACAAAAGCGAACCAACGAATGCAAAAGGCAACGAATGATGACGTAAAAAAGGCAAGAATGGAATACAAAAGGGTGAAAGTAATCGTGAAAGAAGCTGTAAGAAAGAAAAAAGAAGAATACAGTGATATGTATGATAGGAGACTTTCTGATGATTTTCAGTCAAACAAAAAGTTTTTCTGGAAATCAATACAATTTGCCCGAGGGAGATCTACTTCCTCGGAGCTTTGTAAAATCAGAAGTTTAGATGGAAGTTTAATAAAAGGAGAAGAATGGATATTGAAGAGATGGAAGGATCATTTTGAAAGTTTGTTTGAAAGAAATGAAGCAGAGGTAAATATGGCCTCTGCGGATAGCAATGAATGTAAGACAAGTGATAGCGAGATTAGTATGGATGACATCATGAAAGCGATAAAAGGTATGAAATCAGGTAAGGCTGCTGGGTATGACAGAGTGTCAGTCGAGATGCTGAAGGCTGGCCGCGGGATTGTGGTAGCTCAGCTGTACTGCCTTTTCAATATATGCTGGGAGAAAGGTCAAGTCCCAAGAGATTGGAGCAAGGCCGTAATTGTCCCTCTATATAAAGGAAAAGGGTCACAGCAGGAGTGCAAAAATTACCGCGGTATCAGCCTTCTTAGTGTCGTCGGCAAATTGTATGCAAAGATATTAATTGAAAGGGTGATTAATGAAACTGATGGGAAAATATGGGACGTGCAAGCGGGATTTAGAAGAGGAATGGGATGTACGGATCAGGTCTTTTCTTTACGGTGCATAACTGAAAAATGTTTGGCTAAACACCAAAAAGTTTATTGCGCGTTCGTAGATTTAGAAAAGGCCTATGATCGAGTGGTGAGGAATGAGCTGTGGTCAACGTTATCTACGTATGGGGTGAGCGGTTGTCTGATCCAAGCATTGAAGTCTCTCTATGAGGGTTCTAGTGCCTGTGTCAGAATAAACGGAGCGTACACGGAGTGGTTTCCTGTCGAAAGAGGTGTTCGACAGGGATGTGTTGCGTCACCATGGCTGTTCAACCTTTTCATGGATAAATGTTTGACAGATTTAAAAGAAAGTATGTATGGGTTAAGAATGAATGAATTACTCATCAAATGTTTACTCTACGCTGATGATCAAGTAATACTTGCGTCATCCGCTAACGAGCTACAGGAGATGCTAAATATTATGAATGAAGCTTTGAAAGGGAAAGGAATGAAAGTGAATGTAAACAAAACGAAAGTTATGCTTTTTGAACGAGATGAATCTATGATGAATGGCAATATTTTGATAGATGGGGAACAAGTGGAAGAGGTGAAAGAATTTGTATACTTGGGATCTAAATTTACAAAAGATGGAACATGTGAAAGTGATATCGAAAGGAGAGTGAATGCAGGGAATATGGTAAATGGTGCTCTGCATGCTTTTATGAATAGCCAGATGGTGTCTCAAAGGGCTAGACTGGCAGTGCATGCTGGAGTGTTGGTGCCAACACTTATGTATGGTAGTGAAAGTTGGGTATGGCAGAAGAATCACAAAAGTAAAATAAATGCGGTAGAGATGAGAGCGTTGAGAAGCATGAGTGGATTAAAACTGAGTGACAGAGTAAGAAATAGTGTGATAAGAGAACGTTGTGGTATAAAAGAAGACGTAGTGACTAAAATTGAGAAAGGTATGCTTAGATGGTTTGGGCATGTAGAGAGAATGAATGAAAGGAGACTGACAAAAAGGATTTATGAGTCAAGAGTGAATGCGAAAGTTGGAAGGGGAAGACCAAGGCGAACGTTCCTGGACCAAATCCAGGACATTTTAAATAACGGCCAGGTCAAGAGTACTCTAAACCGACGAACTTGTATGAAAGGTTTAATGAGAATGAAAGAAGCGAAGGAGATATGCAAGGATCGTGGCAAGTGGAAGGATGTTGTCTCTGCCTACCCCTATGGGAATGAGGCGTGATGTTATGTATGTATGTATGTATGTCGGACTAGACATCATTTCAAGCAAGAAATATAACGTAAAGATGTTCAGTTCTTCAGGTTATGTAGGCGAAGGAATATGTGCAGCTATCCGTGTACTCTCTCGCCTCCATGACCTGAAGAATTGGACAAATTCATCATTGAAACCTGAATACGAAGACCAGGATACGTTTATAAGAAGAATATTTCTCTGAAAACAACACATGAAGAGAGAAGAAATTACGTTTGCTTAAACTTTTATAAATGATACGCTGAAATTAGTTTAATATTATAATATAGATTGTAAAATTGGTAAACATATTAAAAAAGCTTAAATATAGTTGACGCTATAACTGTGACCAACTCTTTTTATCTTATGGGTTTATGGAAACTCGTCCATTGTTAATAGTTATTGTACTTACTTTAAGGGGCAACATACATTAAAAAATATATATTATATTTAATGCTTCTACGGCAGATATATAAGTTGACGAAGTGTAGTATTTTGCTTTTGATGAATATGTGCTGGTATTGTTGTTAGATGCAGTTTTATGAGTTAAGTTTGACGTAGATTCTATATTATTCTATTTTTGTTTTGTATTTGTAACATAATATTATCTGCCATGTTATGGTGCTAATGATAGTGGTTAAGATTTAATATTAAGGCTTTGTATTTTTCTATTTATATAAAAAAGGTGAATAACGAGTATGATACTTTGATCGGGACAGGTTACTAAAGGCTGAAATGTAGCTGAAAATCGGCGCCATGCATCTTATTTATGGCATATGGCATATGCTGAGGTGTTTTGCCTTTTCGGGGCTATGTGGGGGTTGCACAGCTTTTATACTTTTGTTTAAATGTTGTGCAATTATTAGTGCATTGTTTAGTGTATTTAACTCACAGTGCTCCGAATAAAGCTTTCTTTTCTTTTCTAGATTCTAAATACTTTGCATTATTCAATAAATGTCATTAGTGTTAGCCTTTCTTTAATAATGCCAAAATAGGTTATTTATCAATCCTATGCATTAATATTTAATTATGCAATGAAAATTGCAAATGCATTTTCCAGCGAGAAAAAACAGTGTCAACGTATATGTCAACGTACGTGTCAATTATAATTATTAAGTCACAGTCCCTATCTTGTTTATATTTTCAATCGTTCATAAAGTTATAAATTTTTTAAACTTAATATAGAAAGTAGTTTAACCACCAAGACTAACTAATATTGATTACTGTAATAAAAATCAAATCAATCCGTTTTCACACGAGTCAGCAACATTTTTTTTTATAAGGGCAAATGTTATGAGGACATTGATGCGGGCCACATTTTATCAAAAAATCATAATTTTTTAGATAATAGGCCTCTTTTTGATGAACGTTGGGGTAAAGAATTTTATAAATAAATATTTCTTTATTAATGAAAAATATATACAAAATTCAAATAAATACAAGTAAATACGCATTATAGTCTAAGAGTACAAATAAATTTATGCTTTAACATCTGTTCCTAAACTAGGTGAATGCCTGTATTTTAGGCGACAGCGCCCTCTCTAAGCAGTATATGTTGAACAAGTAATTAAGTCAATAAGAACATTACAACAGAAAACATTAAAATTAAACTTACAAAAGAAGAATAAGCAAACAGCTGTATTTGTATGTATATGAGTTAATATGTATTTGTATATTTGTGTATGTGTGTGTGTGTAATGTGTTGCATTTACCTGCGTTACGCTTAAACTTTATTTTTATTATATATTCTTCTTCTTTGTCGCTTCACTCTTGTCAGAGTGGTCGTGGTTACCACGTTCCCGATGCAGACAGTACTCGCTTCGCGACGCCGTGCCACCTCCGCCTATTTGCCGTTAGTCGGACGCATTCGTGCACGGGAGCACCTACCGCAGCCTTTATTTGGTCTGTCCATCTCATCGGGGATATTATATATTAAATACCAACAAATTTTCTGCATCAGTATAATTGAGATTTAGTAACCGTTTATAGACCAAGGTAGAGAACCTGCGGCCCGCAGTTTGACGACCCCTGAGCTAAAGTACATTAACTTCACAGAGTGGATTTATTCGGGGTCATTGTTAATTTGATCAGGGCCATGCTGCCCGCAAGCTTCTACGGTACCTGCAGGCATACAAATACGAGTATCGTTAAATATAATGCAAAAATTAGTTTGATATTTTATTGTATCTTCTATAAGAAACCAACCCATGTAATAGCTTAACGGCTCAAAATCAAGCCTACGTCAAAAAAGGCGGTAATAAATCATCTGGAGTTCTTCACAACCAAGTTCAAGGCAATGCCTCATTACCGGAACTAATTTTCTCAGGCATCGATAATGCTTGGTATTTGTTTCTGCTCTTTTACCTGGTATTTCTTCACCTAACGGACTGGTTCCCACTAGCTTACGCTGGCGGGACCATCCAGGTTAATCCTAGTGTTAGTCAAATCCGGGTTCTGCCACTGCCGTTGCGTCGTCAACGCCGTCATGTTCACCTACACCTGGCGGTGGTGACAGCAGGAGCTCACGAGGTAGTGGATGCCCAGTACTTATAGATCTAGGATGCCGGCTAGCAATGCTATGGAGGTGTGTGTGCGGGAGTTGCTTCTTACCAAGTGCCAGACGAACAAGCCTCCACGTTGGGCGTCTTGGGGTCCCGATGAATGACATCATTCCTGACATACCTCGGAACTCCTACTATGAGGCGTAGCCATTTATTCTGTTGGGTCTGAAGCCTTCTCTTCTAAATATAAGTAATAAATGTTGCGAAAATTTTAGACCGACGGTAAACTAGGGGGCGCGCGAATTTAATGATAGAACAAGCTGACAATTAGGACAATTGCTCAATTCAAAATAAGTCAAAGTCAAAATATCTTTATTCAGTAGGCCTTACTAAAGCACGAATGAATAGTGAAATATCGTTTTTTTCATATATTATTTAAATGAATGACTGATGATGACATTAAAGAACGACTTACATTGTAAAGTTACGAGGGTTTCTTCGCGTCCTGATCCGAGAAGAGTCCACAACAAACTTAGTGTCATCATCATTATAATACATATATATCGGGTTCTGGTATTCCATCAATTAAATAAAAACGACCACAGTCAATTTTCACAGAGGTTATTTATTCTTTAAACTAAATTATTAATAATTTTTTTAATTAAATGACAATAACCAAAGTCACGGACATAGTCCTACGAATCGCGAACCTGAAATGGCAATGGGTGGGGCACATAGTCCGAAGGACCGATGGACGTTGGGGGCTAAAGGTGCTGGAGTGGCGACCCCCAACAAGGTGGACCTATGATATAAAGAGGGTCGCTGGTAGTCGCTGGAGCCAGGCGGCGCAAGATCGGGCTTTGTGGACGTCATTACGTGAGACCTATGTCCAGCAGTGGACGTCCATCGGTTGAAGCGACGACGACTACAATAATTTATGGGTGGCAGGTGTGCACCGGACACAACTTCGAGTAAGAATTCCCTAAATTAAATACTAGTTTCTGCGAGTGGGGGTAGTTCGAATTTTGATAGATGTTTGTTGCTAGCTCGCTGCACACCTTGTTACTAATATTAAAAATCAGTCATATATATATTTTAATTTATTCTGGCAATTCCTTCACTCCCACGCCCTTTAGCCTTCTGAGTATTCTTTCAGATTATAGAATGATTTTTCTATTAGCTTTCTTTTAGTGAAACATTTAAATTCTCTCAGCGACATCTTTGTAACTTGGGATCTTGTTATAGAAACGTATACTCAGTTACCCATGAATGACTTGTCAGTTTAATGTAGCCTATTGGAATTTACAACAATTTTGTTTTTATTTCTTATGTTATATGAGGTGCATTTACTTTTTTTCGTAAAAGAGTCAATATTTTTATGGATGTATATGAGATAAACCTTAGTCCTTTCTTTTCAAATGTATGAAATTCCCTAGATTTATACCTTGTTTTTTAATAAGGCCTTTAGTTTTATTACTGATATTTGATGAAAAATAAATTTATTCTACGAAAAATTGTGTAGCACCACCAGTTTACATAAAAAGTTTTGTACTATGTAATAAGTTTAAGAAGTTAGTGCTAGATATGGAATGGCTTGTTTTTTAATATTGCTTGTTTTTTTTTTCGATTAAGAATAACAACTTTTCGACTTTGTTGGACAATATCAACCAATATTACTTTCTATCCCTCATAACACCGTCTAAAGCACCCGACACATATGTTCCGATCGTAAACCCTTCTGTTATGATCAACTAGAGATGGGACGAAGTGGACGATGTTCATGACATTTTAATGACTAAAATGGACGGCGTTTTGATGACGCCAAACATTTTATATGTGACCCCTATGTGTTTCAATTATTTATCTACAAAATTAAGTTAAATTGAAATGTCCGCTTGTAATATCCAAAGTACACCTATTCACTTTCGTAATTTTTGTTGTGGAAACGTTAGAATCTAGAATAGTGTAATTTTTTGGTATAAAGTCATTCAAATAAAATTGTAAGTATTGTAATTTCTACACTAAAATTAAGAAGCAAAAAACGTGTGCAATTACATACAGCCACACACACACACACACACACACACACTGATATACATAGTCACACATCAACTAATTTCATATATTTTATATAATTTTTTCTTTCAAATTTATTTCTACGCTTTTGTTACGAGTAGACAGACACACTTTATTTTTATAATCTATTTTAGGTGATTGCTTTTAACAGTAACTGTTATAAGTTACCGCCTAAAATAGAGGTTTTAGCTAATTTAGAGACAGATTCTTCATAAAATATTAAGTTCTACATTAACGTTACTTTTTTACAGACATCAGGTTTTCCGATTTGAAAGTTTTGCTTAATCTTGAAACGTCTGTTTGGTAAAATTGTTGAAAAAATATATTTACAGTTCAATGGGATATTAAGTTACTATGCATACGTTTGTACAAGGCGTTGAATACTTTTTATGCCTTTTATATGTTTAAAAAAGCTGTAAAACTATCGTAAAAATATCTGACACATTAAATATTATGTCTAAAACATGGTGTATCCAATATTCTTCGTTCACCCGGCTTTATTGTAATTGTATATAAATCTTAAATCTCGTGTTTTATGTCGCGATTTATCTTTTACATGAAAAAAGATCGTAACACGCTATATTGTTACCTTTTGTATCCGCATGATATATTCAGAGTTATTGAATTTTTAACGCAAGCCCGACGACGTTATAAATCCCCTTATCGAGTATTCATGTATCTTTGATACCAGTAAGGATTTATAGGCCTGTTTCAGACGTTTTTGAAAATCCTGAAACCACAAGAAAGAGAACGTTATCTAAATAATCACATTTTAGTGCTTTGAATCTTCTCTGAAGAAATGATACGTTTCATTCCATTCCGTAGTTGGTAATCAGTCTGCCTTGCAATAGGCCATTAGAACAGATTTATATCGAGAAAAGTCTTTATTTTGATTTTGAAATATCATTGTATTACTTATTATAAGTTTTTTATTACAAACTAGCTGCTGCCCGTGGTGGCACTTGCGTACATCTTGATCCTGTGGGAGTTTGACTATTTCAGCTCCAGGTTAAAGCAATGTCAGAATATATTTTCAATTTAATTGGGGCTCAAATTATTTTGATTGTGGCTGAGGCCCATAATATTGATTAACTTTAAGTATCAAATTTCACAAAAATACATGAAATCAAATACAAATATAACACAATTAACTTTAGTTAAATACAATACGTTAAAATTAAAATTCAAAATAAATGTTAAATTATTACTAATTAGTACTACTAATAAACAAAATATGTATAATAAACTACCTAATAAGTTAAGAAGTTACTATTCTTCATTTACTTTATCTTTGAATTGTTTGAAAATAGACTTTATAATAAGACTGTATAATCTTTTATTTATATAAAGACACATATTTTGACTTACCACAGCTTACTCTGTAAGATTCTGCTGGGAGTAGATAACAATGTGTACACAATAAAGCTAGATTTACTGCAGTGTCTGAATATTAAGATAATATAATGCATACAACAAGTTTCTACGTTAGAGCAGCTTAAACGGTTATGCTTTAAGTAAACTGTCTGAAGGAAACATGAAAGCATAAGTTAGTGATTATAAAATCTATGCAACAAGGAATCATAAATCAAATCTATATGATACATAAACAAGAGCGTTTTATCACTGACTTATTCATTGCGAAATTTGCAAAACCATTCGTCTGATTGACTTTAAATTTGGCACAGTTCCTTTGACTTCCGTCGCAATTTAGACGCTTATAAACAACGAGTTTCCCAATATTCCCATGATATAGGTAGTTAAATAGATAAATACTTTATTATAATTGCACACACAATATTAGAGAAAAAGAAAAACAATCCTGAAAACCTAAATAATAGTTTAGGAACCATAGCATGCAAAGGCGGTCTAATTGCATAAGCAATCTCTTTTACAAACAGCCTTTGGGCAAAGGAAACTGTAAATGAAAGAAAACAGGTGGCGTGACAAAAAACCAAGGAAACCAATTAGACAGTACTTAATATGACTCTATGAAATATATATATATATGTGTGTGTGTGTGTGTGTGTGTGTGTAGGACAATAAGAGAGAAGAGAAGAAGAAAGCATAGCAAATGCATAGGGTTTTCCGCCGACATACATTTTCCATACTGTGGGCTTTGGTGGATAATGTTGGTGCAATCAAACTCTTTATTAATTAACTCAGATTTTAATGTCCAATCGCTTACAGAAAACATTAACAGAACACATTAACAATACAATATAATACAATAATAGTTAGGAATGCGACAGTTTCAACAGTCGACCACTCTGGCGGAACGTCAGTCGAGAACTATCCGCCAGCTTGTGGCTTAGTGACTCTGTCCAGCGCCGGCGTTCCGCAAACTATTTGACTCCAACATACTTAAACATTGTGATTTATTACGAATGATTTAATTGATAATGGGAGTGCAATCGTCTTTTAAAAATATAAAGAGACTCAGAGCGGCGTATGTCTAGTGGAGTAGTAAGGAGTAGTTCCATTGTATTGATTTGTCTGTGAAGGAGTTCTTGTAGTATTTTGTAGGACAGACAGGGAACTTAAGTAGACTATTTCTAGTATTATTACTTGCGGGATTGTTATGGCAACCAATGCTAAAGATTCTATAATACCAACCATCCACTCGGATTTTCAACATGTTTTCCCATATTTTCACGTGACAAAGAACTCCGTGGGTAACACTCTGAGGAACAGCAAATTTATACTAAAAAACCGATTCTACTAATGTCCGTAATTCTTTAACCGATGTAACTCAAACTGGGCACATTATAAAGACGATAATACAGCAATAATTGTAGACTACAAAACTCACTAACACATAACGACATCAAATTCAAAATTATTTGACTTGATTTTAAGCAGAGCGGTACTTTTGGCGATGTAGACAGCCACGTACGGATGTTCTTATATTCCTCCGGGATTTGAAAATACGCGGGTAAAACATTGTAGTCAGTTAGAGTTATGTTATATACAATGAAGATTAAGTTCCTAATGTTATTTATGATATAAAAAAAAGATGGGAGGGGTTTATACTCATTGGAGAGTGGTAATAAAGAATTACATTTAAAATTATTGGGATTCTTTAGTGAAAATAAATATAAATGAATATAACGCAATATACTCCTTATAGTAGAGAGAGACATACTCATTTTGTCCAAAAAAATAATTTAAATTAAAGGTGAAATTTGAAAACATACAAATTTTGAAGATAACGTCGTTAAATTGTCAAGAAAGAGAGATTGATAATTTTTATATTCAAATAATATATTTTATCTTTCTGCCAAATTAATAAGGCATTTAACAACAGCCTATATAAATAAAATCTTGGAGATCTCTTTTTTGCAAACGAAGTTACGTGGCGAGGTATACTAATTGACCTCTTAATAAAGTTATGATATTGTTATTAATACGAGAGAGAATACTTTTATAATAACCGATAATTCCTTGCAGACACAGTCATCCGGAGTATCATATCTATTTATAAACTAGACTCCATTTATTATTTATTGATATTTCGTTTAAGAGAATATCAATCACAAGCCAACAAAAGAAATGCACGAAGAATATTATTAACATTTCCAATGCGATCGTGAAAACTCTTGCGAAATGTATTCATTTGATATTCAAATTTCAATTCAATAACGAAAGAAAACGGTGTCGAAGTCACTCTGAGATCTCAAATCTAATTTATTAAAATTGCCACTTCAATGCGGGCAAAATTGACTGCTTCTTCGTTCTTCGGAATTTTTTGGATTTAAATTTCAGTTATAACACATACAAATTGGATCGCTTGTTGTTACAAAGTGGGAGCTCAATACGGTCAAACCAATAATACATTACTTTATTACTTAATAGAAAATTCTGTAAAGCATCTATATCGCAATAATGGCGAAGCCGAGGATGCTAAATTTGCAGTTACTCGAGCGTCATGGGAACTTATGGAATTGTGAAGATTAGATTCTAAAGCGAAAAGAGTTTATGTAAATTTTTCCATTTTAGTGGGAGGGAAAGCGTGTCGTCGTCGTCGTTTCAACCGATGGACGTCCACTGCTGGACGTAGGTCTCGCGTAATGACGGCCACAAGGCCCGATCTTGCGCCGCGTGGCTCCAGCGGCTACCGGCGACCCTCTTTATATCAGCGGCCCACTTTGCGGGAGGTCTGCCTACACTGCGCCGTCCGGCGCGGAGTAACCACTCCAGCACCTTCGGCCCCCAACGTCCATCGGTCCTTCGGACTATATGCCCCGCCTATTGCAACTTCAGGGTCGCGATTCGTAGGACTATGTCGGTGACTCTGGTTCTATTACGGATCTCTTCATTTCTGATTCAATCACGTAGAGAAACTCCGAGCATAGACCTCTCCATCGCACGCTGAGTGACACTGAGCTTCCGCATGAGGCCCATGTCTTTTATGTCTTGTTTATATTTTTACAAGAGGGGAAAAGGAAGATATGTTAGAAATTTAATTAATTTATTTGTCATTAAAATATTAAAAGTGTCGAAAATTAATACAAATTATAAATTTACCTTTTCTAATTTATTTCTTCGATATTTACATTAAAGTGTTTCACACTCTCATACTACAATTTTAGGCATTGCAATCTGAAATGCAAAATAATTTATTGAAATCTCAAATGACGAATCCATAATATAAAAATGAATCGCAAAATGTGTTGGTACGTGCATAACTGGGTCAATTGTTTAAAATATACGTTTAAGTCCAAGGTTTTTACACCGAGAAAAGTTTGAGTAATTGCATGGGAAAACCCTAAAAACAGCCCTTTTCTGTTTCCGATACAAACGTTTTCTAACTAAAATGTCGAGTCAATTTGACCTTTACTGCTATTCAATAAAATTTATAATATATTACAAGTATTCACTGTTGTCTAAGGAACCTAACGTCAAAGAGTCAATTTGCACTTTATTACCGCTGCACAAAGTTCATAATCAATTAAATAGTCACGAACCGACCAAATTGAATAGTCACAAAAATGTTAGAGCTACAGATATTTAGTACTGCTGTACTTTCATTTCGAAAATCATTCTTAAAACTAAAATCTGCCACATTCCAAATCTTTTTGACAAAACGAATTCTGTCAGGTCTGTTTGTTGTAAATAAAAATTCCACGTGTTTTTCCTGAATGTTAGAAATTATTAACAAAATAGTTTTTTTTTATTTTTTAAAAATAGTATTTTAAATGATTTAATGACGAATGGCAAATTAAAATGCCACATGTTATTTGTAAATATTAAAACTACTTAAACTTCAAACTAATTAGCATAAAAAACGCTGCACATCTTCGTGAAGTTAATCACGCATTTTACCCTCATCTCAAGAAGTTTCCTATCAAAATGGGTAAAAAAACAAAAATAAGTTATTCGAGTGTATCCGATATTCAAAGTGAATGCTGAGTACACTCAAAAAAGTGTCCTATTTAAATCTCTAACGGTTTATCTGACGATCTCGAGTTTTACCAAGTAACGGGCTGACCTCAATGTGCCCCCCATATATTAGGGGTTCATATTTGGTAGGAGTACATTACCGGGACCTAGCATTTTATGACGAGCTCGGGTAACGCGCAAAATCTCCTCTTGGGCTTAGGTTTTCCCCATATGTCCACGAAGTTATAAACTACTAGGTAATTCCGCGGGAGCAGCGAGTATTTGTACAAACAAAAGACTTATATGTATTATACACTATGAAAGATAATGCTCTTTGACATTAAAGAACCTTCGACAAGGAGAAAACGAAGTCAATAAAATACTTTATAATAAAAGGAATTCTTATTGAGAAAAATGGAAACCTTATCACTGTCGTACCTTTCACGAGAACCTTTTCCCATAAATGGTGTAAATTCAATCTCTTAGCCTAATATAATAAAGCGTATATTATAGCTACTTTTTAATAATAATTCGTATGTTCAAATTTTCTAGCGGTGTACGTCAGAATTATTGACAGCAATATTGATGAGGTTTTCTTTATTTACCTGGATTTATGCCGATTTAAGACGTTTTATGTTAATCTTTACTATTATTATAAATACAAAGCTTTGTCTGTCGCGCTTTCATGCCAAAACTACTGAATCGATTTCAATGAAATTTGGTACACAGGTACTCCAGAGCATGAGAAAAGACTTAGGCTACTTTTAACGTAGACAATGTAGACGCTCACTAAAAACCGTAAATATAAGCGAAAAGCGACCACTTCCTGCGATATTTTCAAAATTATGGATTGATTTGAAATTTAGCATATATTATTCTCTCGCGATGTAGCCTCTAACAAAAAATGTGCTCCCCACATTCCCACGGGACCCGGGTAAAAGCGAAATTTACTGAGAGATTTCCTTTACTCATCCTATCAATTGACAGTCTTCATTCCTGTTTCTTTCGCGACGTAAACTTAATGGGGTAACTGAATCAAACCAGTAACACCGCGGGGAACAGCTAGTTCAGCATACTTAAGTGTAAGCAGACAAAGTTGCGCAGGTAAGCTAGTTAAATACAAAATACGGCTATATTTACGGCCTGAAATAATGAATTTATCTCGGTTTGCCCAATTATCTTACGACTCCTACAATAAAGTTTCAGACTGAATCTTTCTTTAGGTGCGCTGTGCATTTTATTCTGTGGGTGTTGAATGAGAATTCACTGTCACGCTCGAATGTGTAACGCTCGTACAAGTAGAGTCGGTTCTTGCTGACTTATAATGCGACAGCGTTATAGTCGTGTCACAGCTTTGTCCTAATTTAGTATTCATATATAATGCCAATACATTATTGACAATAATTTATACACAATTTCCAAGTGAATGTAATTTTCAAGTCCTACGAATAGTTTGTAATTACAAATTATGTAACAATAGAATATAAATACCAGTTTTGTTTTTACCGGTGTCCTTAATTTCTTATTATAATAATTCTTTATTTCTTTATTGGTCAAAAGACAAAAGGCAAAAACAAAAGGTAATCTTCTATATTATCATTATTATTATGGAAGAAATCTCATTTTAGAGATATGTCATAGGATGACCCTTGGTATGGAAGAGAGCAAAACAAAAACTAAACACTAAAAAGAAAATGACCATATATGTACTACAAATGCTTATATACATATATATAAAAAACAAGTGGTAAGCAATGAGCTGCGGTCAACGTTATCTACGTATGGGGTGAGCGGTAATGTGATTCAAGCATTGAAGTCTCTCGATGATAGTTCTAGTGCTTGTGTCAGAGTAAACGGGGCGTACACGGAGTGGTTTCCTGTCGAAAGAGGTGTTCGACAGGGATGTGTTGCGTCACCATGGCGGTTCAATCTATTCATGGATAACTGTTCGACAGATTAAAAAAAAAGTATGTAGAATTACTCATCCAATGTTTACTCGACGCTGATGATCAAGTAATACTTGCATCATCTGCTAAGGAGCTATAGGAGATGGTAAATATTATGAATGAAACTTTGAAAAGGAAAGGAATGAAAGTGAATGTAAACAAAACGAAAGTTATGCTTTTTTAAATAGATGAATCTATGATGAATGGCAATATTTTTAATTGTGGTGAATGAATTGGTATTCTTGGGATCTAAATTTATAGAACATTTGAAAGTTATATTGAAAGAAGAGTGAATGCAAGGAATATGGTAAATGGTGTTCTGCACGCCTTTACGAATAGCCAGATGGTGTCTCAAAGGGCCAGCCTGGCGGTGCATGCAGGAGTGTTGGTGTCAAAACTTATGTATGGTAGTGAAAGTTGGGTATGGCAGAAGAATCACATAAGTAAAATAAATGCGGTAGAAGTTAGAGCGTTGAGAAGCATGAGTGGATTGAAACTGAGTGACAAAGTAAGAAAAAGTGTAATAAGAGAACGTTGCGATAGAAAAGAAGTTGTAGTGACTAAAATTGAGAAAGGTATGCTTAGATGTTTTGGGCACGTAGAGAGAATGAATGAAAGGAGACTGTCAAAAAGGATTTATGAGTCAAGAGTGAATGCGAAGGTTGGTAGGGGAAGACCAAGGCGAACGTTCCTGGACCAAATCCAAGACATTTTCATTTCTTGACATTTCTTGAGATCTGCAGAATCTTTGTTAAAAATAATAGTCATAGCTATTAATTATTAACTTAAAACATAAAGAAAATATTCAACTATCAACAGAACGATATCAGTTATGGAATAGTAGAAATACAAGTCCAAGACACTAAGAAAATTAACTGATAACAAACCATCAAATGTTAATGCAAAAAAACACGTTATATTTCGTGTTTAACTCTCGTAATACGCATTGATAACAAAAAAGTCTTGAGCGATATATTGTACCACTAGCTGTGTGTCGCGGTGTTATCCACTTAGTTCCGGATGCTTATAACTTCTAAGTATATCGTAATTTATAATTTATTAAAAGTCATATATTAACCATAACGAAGAAGTTTTGTCAAGTACCATGGTTCACTATTTATTGTATTCTAGCTATGTTTTCACCTTATCGATAATAAGTAATCTAAATCTATATATATAAAAGAGACATCCAGGTATCTATTGACTCATCACGATAACTCTGGAACCATACGGCGTGGAGACTTGAAATTTGGTAGGAATGTTCCTTTGGTCGTGTAGAGGTCAGCTAAGAACAGATAAATTAATGAAAATGCTACCCAAAAAACATTCCAGACGAAGTCGCGGGTCTAGCTTCTTTATGCCGTACATTTATAAAAATGGAAATTTTTAACAATTTTGTATGATATGAGTATTCAATCTATAAAAAAATTACCATTTGGTTTTTCGTTATATTCCTTCAAATCAAGTCAAATAAAAATATCTTTATTCAAGTAGGCATATTACAGCACTTTTGAATCGTCAAATAATATATGTCGGAGAATAAGAGAAAACGGAGAAGCATAAAGCACAGAGGCGTAGAGTTCTCCGCCGACATCGTTATTAAATGGATCCATTATTTAATTTCTTATTCTGTGGGCGTTCGTGGGCAATGTTGGTGCAATCAAACACTTTGCTAATTAACTCCGATTATAATGTTCAATCACTTAATGTTCCCGATATCAATTTACACAAACTCATTAACACTAATAGCTAGGAACGCGACAGTTTCAATAGTCGACCACTCCGGCCGACCGCCGCTCGAGAACTGCCGAGAGACGGGCCGGACTGCCACTTATTGACTCTGCCCCCACGCCGATACAAAGATGGCGCCAGCGTTCCACAGACTATTACACACGGACCAGCGATCCACAGACTCTTGCACTCCGACATATATATATGTCGGAGGGCAGATGTCTGTGGAACGCTGGCGACATCTTTCGGCGTGGACAGAGTCAATGGTGGCAGTCCGGCGAGAGTCACTCAGCAGTTGTCGAGTAGCGCTCGACCGGAGTAGTCTGCTGTTGAAACTGTCGCGTTCCTAGCTATTGGTGTTAATGAGTGTGTGTAAGCTGATATCGGGAACATTATAATCCGAGTTAATTAATAAAGTGTTTGATTGCACCAACATTACCCACGGGCGCCCACAGAATAAGAAATTAAATAATGGATCCAATTAATAACATTGTCGGCGGAGAGCCCTGCGCCCCTGTGCTTTATGCTTCTCCGTTCTCTCTTATTCTCCGACATATATTTTTTTCTTTTCCATTCTCAAATTCTGATATACGTCTGATGATGGTACTTAAAATCTAAAGTAACAAGAGGTTCCTTCGCACCCTGATCCGAGAGGACCCCACAACAAACTCAGTCGGGTATTTTGTTTTTTTGTTACCATCATCATTACTTTAATATATTTCAATTCAATTTAGAGCAGTTCGTTTACTCTCACGCGTTTCTATCGTCTAAGTAATGTTGCAACTTATAATACGATTTCTCTATCAACCTTCTTTTAACAAAGACTATGAATTTATTAATTGACATGTCTAAAACGTCTCGTGGCAGTTTATTATAGAAACGTATACAGTTACCCTTATATGAGTTGTTAATTTTATGCAGCCTACTAGAATTTATAACAAGTTTATTTTTATTTCGTAAGTTATTTGATATACATTCGCTCTTTTTATTTAAAAAGTCAATGTTTTTATGTACGTACAACAAGTTTTCTCATATGTATACGCAGTGAATAGTCATTATCTTAACTTTCTTGGACCCATATTGTTAATCGCACGAACGGCCTTTTCTGCACCACAAATATTGCATCTATATCAGCAGCATTATCCCAAAGTAGAATACCGTATGACATAATGCTGTGAAAATAGCTGAAATATACCAGTTGGGCAGTATCAACATCTGTCAGACGACGAATTCTTTTGACGGCGTAAGCCGCAGATCTGATCCTATTCGATAGACCACTTATATGGGGCCCCCATTGTAATTTATTATCTAATGTAATACCTAAGAAAGCGGTACTATCTACAAGGTCTAGTTCCTCATTATTAAGTTACTAACAGATTTTGTTTTCTTTCCGTTGAGCAATAAATTATTAGCTTCAAACCATTATACTACTTTATTGAGAAAGTTGTTTACGTCGTCATAATTTGTTGGGCGTCTATTAGTTTTAAACAATAGCGAAGTATCATCAGCAAACAAACAATCTCATGCTCACCTTTAAGAAAGTAAGGAAGGTCATTAATATGAATGAGGAACAGAAATGGTCCCAATATGGAACCCTTTGGGATTCCTAGTTTTTTTACAGACCCCGCAGAAAGCTTGCCATTAACACAGACCTTTTGTGTTCTATTGGTCTAGCTGTGTCTGCGAGGCCATAGTGTCGCAATTTCCCGATCAAAGTTTCATACTGGACACAATCGAAGGCCTTACACAGATTACAGAAAACGCCAACCGCGTCACGCGATTCAGACAAAACTTCTTTTTGAGATCTTTATTGGTTTAATGAAATTTTATGAAACTTTTAATACATCCAAGATAATACAGTGACTATGTGGCTAAAGTAAATTTAAAGTTGCTTTCTAAAATACGCTTTTGACTAATTAACTGTGTCGCTACGTTTTCATTGGAATTTATAATTTTTCCTTCTATTCCGGCCTGAAAATTCAGTTTATGATATGTATATGAAACTTTATGATATTTGAGAATTTGTTTCGTTTTTCATTATAAGTACAATTTAATTAGGCAATCTTCTTATTACGACTGACGAATTTACCTGTCATAAGAAATCTTGGCAATTCTCTATGACAAGTACATCCATTATGGGAATTGCATTTAGGCCCAACTTGACAGTTGACCAATAAAGTATTAGATACGGCGATGGAGGAGAACTTGCAATACTCACTAAAACCCAGGGAAACCCCTAAATGAGTGAGACACCAGGGCGACCTAGCTGCGCCTTTTTCTGTGTGTATTGCTTTTGGTGTCCTGGATCAACTCGACTGAGGGTTCAAATTCAAAGAGGTGCGCAAACATATAAATCGGGCGTGTGCGAATATCGTTCGAATCGAATGATGCGAATTATTCGAAATTCTACGAATAAATCGAGTAATTCGAAAAAATTGGGTAATTTAAATTACTTCTAGACCTTTAATTGTTTCTATATAAATAATTGAAATCATGTATCGTATTTATTATTTTCAAAGAAAGATTTCTAGCAAATATTTAAATGTTGTATTTTTTAGAAAACTGTATTTGATACTTTATAATTTATGTTATTTCATTCTCTTTAATATAAAAGCCATAATGATTGTTATATTAGTGTAAATATATTTAATGATTCGAATAAGATGTAAATAGACTGTTATATTTATATTTGAATATTGAACATAAGAATTCCTGAAGTGAAAACACTCGGAGATTCACTAATAATTTAATAGTTTACGAATAATTTGGAAAAAAGTCGAATTATCCGAGAATTCGTATTATTCGAATAACTCGATTCGAGTTTCGAATCGAATATTAACATTCGATTCGGAACGAATAATTCGTAAGTTCCAATTATTCGCACGCCCCTAATATAAATTTAATACTGTATCGGAGAACATAATTATAAAATGTTATTGTATCCTTCAGAAATCCATTTCATGGTATGAAAGGCTACAAATTATTTAATACGATCGAAGCAGCTGCCTTTACTGCTATTTGTGGCTCATTATTAAATTCGCAACTGGATTTCGTTTCGTGATGCAATTTATGGTCAGATTATAACGATTTTGGATTTTATTGCCCTGTCTTAAAATATAGAGTCGAATGGGAGACAAACGTAGAACGAGCGAATTTGATTATGTGAAAATCTGTAACGAATTCGCCGTCGTAATTTGAAATAAAAATTAGCTTCTTTACTACTAATTTATTATACGTATAGTATAATTTATATATTAAGTCATGTTTTTAAATAAAAATCAAAACTTCTTTATTCAAGTACGGCCCTTTTGAATAGTTAAATGTCGCTTCTTTTTCCCATGTGTTATTTACAATGTACGAACGAATGACTTGAAAAGTAAAGTTCCGCGTGTTCTTCGCTCTCTGTTCTGAGAAGAACCCACACCAAAAAATTAATGGATAACTCAGTGAACAATATAATCAAGTCATTAATTCTATCACTTCGTAATAATCTTTGTAATCCTCCAAATTATTGTATCATTTTTCAATTACCATTCTTTTAATAAAGATAATTTATTCAGGGATATCTCTAGAACTTTTTCGAGAAGTTTAGTAGAGAAATGTATTCAGTTACCATTAAATTAAGTGCTAACTTGATGAGACCACTGATTCTATATTTAAAATGAGTTATGGTAAGTTCGAAACCATCGACGACCATGACAACTTTAGTCAAAGGACGAGGAATCATATGTATTTTTGCCGATTTATTTCTTTAAAAACCGTTATCGATGATGAGACACACAAAATTAATGTGTATATATTATTTTTAATATTATTTCCGTTCATATTGTCATCTTGCTATTTATTTTTGCTCGGGAGACATATTATTGAATGAGCCGTAATTCCACTCTTAGCCTGGGTATATACAAGGAAAATGTAACCGTATTATGTTTTATTCTCTCATTCATAGTTATAGACAAAAAATATATTCAATAGGAATAGATAAAAACATGTATTAGGTTATGACGAACTGAAATTAGAGAGCAACGGAGAAGCATAAAGCACAGGGGCGTAGGGTTCTCCGCCGACATCGTTATTAATTGGATCCATTATTTCATTTCTTCTGTGGGCGTTCGTGGGTAATGTTGGTGCTATCAAACACTTTATTAACTCGAGTTATAATGTTCAATCACTTAATGTTTCCGATATGAATTAACGCAAACTCATTATTACTAATAGGAAGCTAGGAACGCGACAGTTTCAATAGTCGACCACTCCGGCCGACCGCCGCTCGAGAACTGCCGAGAGACGGGCCGGACTGCCACTTATTGACTCTGCCCCCACGCCGATACAAAGATGTCGCCAGCGTTCCACAGACTCTTGCATTCCGATATATATATATATATATATATATATATATAATAGAATGTGTGAATGAAATCATATGTCTGTACTATTAATAATATAATAATATAGCTAGAAGTAACAACATAATCTTATGTTAGACTATACATAAGTAGATGTTGGGAGTTATTGAGTAATATAGTGGCTACACTTAAAAGTACTAAATGCATTGGGCAATACTATGACAACAAATTTGTTAGGATAGTCGTTCGAGCTGTGTCACCTGAAGTAGTTGTTTTAGGAGAAGTAGTGCTGAATTGTATAAAATTACCATTGATATTTTATATTACATTTCGTTTTTGTTACCTCGCATTGCACAATGCATTTGGTACTTTTTTTAGTGTTGCCACTATATTACTCAATAACTCACAACATCTATATATATAATAAAATGTAAACATTCAAAACTGTGGAAAGTTGCGCGATTGTTGGTATTTTCTTGAAAATTGAGCTAACGTTTTGCGATTTAAAAAGTCGCAAAGATTTAAAATTATATTTTCTGTATTATGATATATATAAGGTAAAGTCCAGTACATATCTATTTGTTTATTTTGAAATAATACTTAACAGTGTCATGGTAATTTTCAATCAAATATATCAGCTATACTTACCATAGAAAATTATCACAGAAAGTTAATCTGCTGACTCTAAAAACTAGCTGGTTCTAAAAACAAATTAAAATTTTGACGTTTGTATGATTTTATATTCTCACATGTAATTTTATTGCTCACCTAGCTCTGTATTAAAAACAAGCTGTTCTACAAGTTGTCACCTGCCTAGTGGGACCATGGGAATAGAGCATATCCGTAAATAGTGACCGTCTTTTCTTATTTTGAACAAAGATCTCGTGCTAAGTGAGTGAGTGAGTTTAGTGGCTTAAAACCATTTTCCCATTAAAAGTATTCTGATTGATTTTGTAATTGAATAATTTTTAAACAAAATGTTTATTAACTATAAATGTTTTATACTCGTACATCGTTAATATTGTTAATTCTATCATAATCTGTTGGTGTGTTTATTACATAACTAAGTTAATAATATTATACTCTGCAGAAATATCAGTATAGAATATTTGTGTATACTACGTTCGTGTGCACTCGGCATAAAATAACCTTTCATTGGCAATACTTCCATGTGATCGACTCGATACGTGCCAAGAGTAGCGTATTTAGGCCTCCCCTCCGGAATAGGATGTGTTTTTGCGATAAGTTTCACAATACTTACTGACCATTGCAAACTTTTATTTCACTTCCAATAATAATTCGCCCACATTGACCAATTTCACGCAGATAAAGCTATTATGTTATAATTTTTTTTCTCGCTGGAAAATGCTTTATGCACGCCGGATGAAGTCTTAACTTGCAACCGAGAGTGTAGAGCTTGCTGGTCGAACCAGGATACCCACTAAACCCAACGGGACCCTTTTTCATCCAGTGGATGGGGTCCAGATGTCCACTGACGCAATCAGCTCTGACGCTCCGGGTGAATCCGACAAAAGGGTTTATTGAGGGAGAGCAGGCGAGTAAAATTGCGCCTCCTGGAACCCTCACCCTCCTCCGGCGAGAGGGAGTAGCGTCTGCCATATGCTCCCTTTCTGCAGGATGACAGCTTCCCAGAAGGAGGTCACTGCTCTCCAATCAGACTCATCGCCAATCATAACGCCCACAATGCTGCAGAGTGAGAGGTCACTCCCAATCAGCGATGTCAAGATGTAACGCTGTGGTCCCAAAGCCTGACAATCGGGTACTGTGTGGTGCAGGGAAGCAAGCGTCTTTTCACAGCCTACAATCTGGTGCATTATGATTATGTTTCTATGTTTTATGTGGATTAAAACTAAGTAACAGAGTAAGAAATGGTGTGATATGAGTACGTTGTGGTATCAAAGAAGATGTAGTGCCTAAAATTGAGAAAGATATGCTTAGATGGTTTGGGCATGTAGAGAGAATGAATGAAAGGAGACTAAAAGGATTTATGAGTCAAGAGTGAATGCGAAAGTTGGAAGGGTAAGACTAAGGCGAACGTTCCTGGATCAAATCCAGGACATTTTAATTAAGAGCCAAGTCAAGAGTATTCTAAACCGACGAACTTGAATGAAAGGTTTAATGAGATTGAAAGAAGCGAAGCAGATATGCAAGGATCGTGTCAAGTGGAAGGATGATATCTCTGCCTACCCCTATGGGAATGAGGCGTGATGCTATGAATGTATGTATGTCTGTTTTATATTTTACAGCGGACCTTAAGTCATACCATTTAAAAAAAAAATTCACACTCTACTCTTCTCGAGCTACAAATACAATGAAGCTTGCTCTCATATGCTATATCCGTTATAGTTATAGTTAAGCGTAAGGTCTAATATTGACAGGTGCTACTTAGTTACTATTGTTGCTATCCCAGTATTCCCCTTACGACAAACACACATTCATTCCCATTTCAACCCTCCAACTTTCCCTTTAGTTATTTACAAAAATTCATCGAAATTACTAAATATTAATAGAGATATGAGAATATTTAGTGTAAAATATAACAAACTTAGTTATTTGTGGTTAACATTTGGATTCTGCGGGCATAATAGCCGTCAAATGTGGATTATATTCTATGACAAGTTTAACAAACAATTTGGTTGTTTGATCTCCGCTTCCATACGAATAATATTAATATTACACGTAAAATCGTCTACTCTACTTTATAACATAATAGGTATTTATTATATGGTATATAATTTTGTACAACAGAATAATAAATTTTATTAAATGACTTATTAGGAAATTTTTTAGATTTTTTTTCAATTCTTGTGTTTTGATAAATATTCGACGATGCAAAAGAGCTCTTTAAGACTGCTCGAATAAAAATATATCGATTTTGATGTTATTCATTTATATTTATTATTATTACATATAGCAGATATGTAATAATAATAAATATAATATTAAAAAAGTAATAAATTTGAAATGTTATTAAATTAATCGTATGACAAAGAGATGTAAAAGTAAGTAAGTAGCAGCCCATTAACGTCCCGCTGCTGGGCACAGGCCTCCTCACTTATACGAAAGAGGGTTATTAGAGCATAAACCCACTACGCTGCTCCACTGCAGTGGTTGGCAGGCATAGTACACAAGTGCACTCTCTATTCCTTCACTCTCATAGACCGATGTGACGGAAAGTCCGACACGATCGGAGAGAGATCAGGCGCAGGACCGACGGCTTAACGTGCTCTCCGAGGCACGGGGGTGGATCACACCGCCAACTTCCCAAGTTCAAGCAAATATTGAGAAAATCGTAATAGAAACTCAATATCGGTTTTTAAATTGGCCCGACCCGGGACTCGAACCCAGGACCTCATGTCTGTGGCCGAACATGCTAACCACTAGACCAATGAGGCAGTCTGACATGTACTATTACTCATTATTAAGTACTTTACTGTGCCATTGGGCGGTCTTATCGCTAATTAGCGATATCTTCCATACAACTCTGGCGATAGGGAAAAAAAGGAGAGAGAAGGTAGGTGAAGATATTTTAAAAAGCATTATAAGTTGATTCAATAAACATAAGTCATCTATTAAATGGGCTGCATTAATATAGCTATTTCGACCACGAAACTCTATTCGATAACTTTTCCTGCTTGTTCAAAGGCTGTTCTCGGTAACGAGCGCTCAACATTTTAGTTGTTATGCTTATCAATGGGGTACCCCTTAACATACTTAAGTTTATAAACAATGCCACCTAACTTGTTGATTAATTCACGAACTTTCTACCACAAGATCCTTGACGTCATGTAGAAGCTGACATGAAGTGAGAAGTCATTAGTTTCACGCACCAACCACACTTTGATGTTTTAACTATGCCATAAGTTTAACGGATTGAACAATTCAACAATTTCTAATTAATAAACTTTAAGTTAAGTCAAGTTATTGATTGTGTCGTTTAGCTCTTTTAGTACCTTATTATAATACGATTGTATTATAATAGGAAACAGGATACTAATAATTAAAATCCATCTATATGTACTAGAAAATGACTTTTTATATCAACCAAGTTTGTCTTCGCCTCTGTTAAACGAATTTTGAGGTGAACTTTATTGGCAAATGACGTTATAATACACAATAACGTAAAATTTATATTTTACAGAATTTATATATTACATTTATATTATTATTACATCCAATAACAACAAAACTGTGTATTAGGAGGACTCGCTCTTATAATTATGAGGTTATTTTTGATAACTGATTGAATTTATTTTACTATTGTTAATTTACGATATAACTATTATAATAAATTAATAATGCTATTTAAGGCGAACTTGCTGAACGTATTACATAGAGAGAAATCTTTGACGTGGACGAATATTTGAATAATCTTTAATAAAATCAAGCTACATAAGGTTTAAGATCTTTATTTCTCATAAGAATAAATTCACTTACATGAGAATGTGCACAATTCTTACAAAAACTTATGTTAAACGTAACATACTGGTAGGCAGTAATTAACAGTATATTTTAATACAAAGTAAAGAAATTATATGAAGTGGGTAGATATTAATAAAAATATATAAATACATTGAACTTGCGCACTAACTGGAAGGATACAAAACGTGTAAAATATTATTTGTTTATTTTTAGTAAATATAAAATTATTTCTTTACGATGATTTTGTAATGTGAAATTTTAAGTTTTTTAAATATTATATGTGATTTTGAGTACTTGATATGTTTTTGTAATTAATTGTACATTTGAGTTCCTTGAAATAAAATTGCCTCAACTGCCTCATTGGTCTAGTGGTTAACATGTTCGACTACAGACTTGAGGTCCTTGGTTCGAGTCCCGGGTCGGGCCAATTTATAATTCGATATTGAGTTTTCTATTAAGATGTTCTCAATATTTGCCCGAAATTGGGAAGTTAGCGGTGTGATCCACTCCCGTGCCTCGGAGAGCACGTTAAGCCGTTGGTCCTGCGCCTGATCTCTCTCCGGTCGTGTCGGATTCCCGTCACATCGGACTATGAGAGTGAAGGAATAGAGAGTGCACTTGTGTACTATGCCTGCCAATCCGTAGTGGAGCAGCGTGGTGGGTCTATGCTCTAAAAACCCTCGCTCCCCGGAGTGAGGAGGCCGGTGCCTAGCAGTGGGACGTTAATGGGCTGGTACTTACTTACTTTATGGCCACATCTGGTTCGCGGAAAATATAAGCTTATATCATTAGCATTTCTTAGTTTAATTTTTTGGACTAGATTTTTTTTTCGTTAATGTTATTTGTGTGTGAATATCTTTGTTAAGTATTTTACGAATAATTAGGCAATTCTTATATTTATATGTTTGAGCAATATTCATAATTTTAGTTATTACAGCTTTTCCGAAGAAGTTAAGTAGTCATATTTGAATAAGGTTTTTATTCATTTATATTGTACCCTTTGTAATGGTTCTAGGTTTGTTTTCGCGGCCGAGCCCCACATTTCGATCAAATAGTCGATGTGGTTTGATAAGAGATTTATAGATTCTATATCGTACTTGTGAAGGAAGACATGTAACGATTCCTATTATAGTCCCTGTTAAAGAGTTTATTTTAAGATTTGAGTTTATAAATATGGATATATACATCAGCTACAAGTTAAAAAAATGTAATTAAACTTGAATAGATGAAAACTCGAACAAAATATACATAGGAAAATATTGAACTTGTTTAATAAGTATTGAAAAAACTAGTTTAGTTACTGAAAATATTGTTATAACGTACCATGTTTGTCTTCGAAAATCCTAGCAATTTCGAGGAAATCTTGTATCGGCCTTAAATCATTGTTACCTTTATCTTGTTAGTCAATAGTATCGAATATAGAGCCGTGCTTCAATTCAGTACACNGATTTGAGTTTATAAATATGGATATATACATCAGCTACAAGTTAAAAAAATGTAATTAAACTTGAATAGATGAAAACTCGAACAAAATATACATAGGAAAATATTGAACTTGTTTAATAAGTATTGAAAAAACTAGTTTAGTTACTGAAAATATTGTTATAACGTACCATGTTTGTCTTCGAAAATCCTAGCAATTTCGAGGAAATCTAGTATCGGCCTTAAATCATTGTTACCTTTATCTTGTTAGTCAATAGTATCGAATATAGAGCCGTTCTTCAATTCAGTACACGTTTCACATCACACGTTACTACTAAACACTATAAGGTCATATTTGTAGTTCAAATTAAAGTTAACGTGGTATTATATTAATGAAATACAAATATAAGAGCTACACAAATTAAATTTACTATTACATACATTAAATATTCTAAACCTACATAATTAATAACGTTATATTGTTGTTAGAGCCACACTTCTGTAATAAACATCAATTAAAGATAAATAGTGTTACTTACAATATTTTTATCAATATATGAATAAGTAAAGCAAAAACTTTATACACATTTTTACGAAAATTTAAGTATGGTATTACCCAAACTCCTGGTCCCAAGTCTATATAGAAAAGAAGGGTGCAATGCTAATATTTTTAAAGTAACACATTAAGTTAATAAAAAAAGACATTACACACACTACCATGTATTTGACACAAACGCGTATATACTCTTTCTTCTTCTTTTAATATGCGTAATTGTCAATGGCTGACAATTATGTCAAATGCTACAAGAAAAAAGTTTATATTGTCAAAAGTACTAAAGAGGTTACATTAGAAACTATGGTATGCCATTTTGTTATTAAAGATACGATATATATTATACAATTATTTATATTAAATTTGTTGTAGAAAGAGATGTTTAATTAACTAATTAGACATTGGAAAAATTGGATATTTATTGAATCGGCCATGTTTTGCCCATTGCAATCGTATGACGCGGAAAGTATTATAAAATCCGATCCGATTCGACTGTTTGGGATTTTATATCGAGCATGAGCAAATGATGTAATAGTTTTAACAAAAAGACATCGTTTACTGAGAAGATTTTTATCATTAATTAAATTATCGAAGCATCGTATATCAAGTTCAATGGATAGCATTTTTTTCGCATAGTTTTTTGTTTCAATAAATGTATTTTTAATTTAAATTCATAAATGTTGTTTGAAAATAAAATAGGCAAGTTAACAGTGTGGCCTTGATAATATCTGTGATCATTAAAGTACAGTCTTTGACAATAAAACTTTAATAATGTACAAACTTATAATTTAATATAGTTATGATCGAATTTCCACCACTGGCCGGCCACTAGTATTTCTTTTTTATTCATACTATATTGCGCACATATACAGCACGAGCGAGATTTAGTAATAAAAGTATGTTTAGGATAGCAAAGTGCGCAATATTTACGAGTTTACCTTTAGATGGGCTGCGGGAGTGAGAGCTGAGTCTCCTAATCTAAGACTGCAAGAGCCGAGATGGCGACTGCCTCATTGGTCTAGTGGTTAGCATGTTCGACTACAGACATGAAGTCCTGGGTTCGAGTACTGGGTCGGGCGAATTCGAAATTGATATTGAGTTCTCTATTAAGATTTTCTCAACATTTGCCCGAAGTTGGGAAAAATTTGGCGCTGTGATCCACCTCCGTGCCTCGGAAAGCACTTTAAGCCGTTGGTCTAGCGCCTGATCTCTCTCCACGAGTGTCGGATTGCTGTCACATCGCATGAGAGAGAAGGAATAAAGAGTGCACCTAGTACTATGCCTGCCAATCCGCAGTGGAGCAGCGTGGTGGGTCTTTGCTCTAAAAACTCTCTCTCGTATGAGTGAGGAGGCCTGTGCCCAGCAGTGGGACGCTAATGGGCTGCTACTTACCTTACCTTTAGACGGGGTAAGTGGTAAACTAAGAACAATCCACTGCCGGGAAAGACTCATTTAACAGTGTGAGGATTTGTAGCTTGGACCATACTACTGAAATATACATCAGCAATTTTATTGCTGTTATAAACTGAAGGTATATCATAATGTGATTAAAAATATATAAAACGCTTTTTTTATTGCAAAATCTATAAGCTATACGTCGTATATTTAAATATCCTCATCTCATTTTAAATTGCTATGTGAAATATTCTGTATACGCAATGCTTGCATTGAAGAATGCAATATTTATGATGATAGTATTAGGAATTTAAAACGCATTCACTGACGGAATTTTTTAAATAAATATTAAATATATTTTTATTGAAATAAATCGCCAAACGAGAACTCAGTTTCCCAAATACTAAGTGAATCCCATCGTCATTAGATACTCACTCAACGAAGCTCATACTCGTATTATATCGCTATTTTATTATGTTATTCAGTTAGGATATTTCGCAATAACTCTTCGTTCTATTGAAATAAATAAATAAACTAAATTGCTCACAAGTTTGATTAGAAACAGTTTTACGACCAATCAGAAGCGCTGATATTTCAAAGGAATTTTCCTTACTATATTCATATTAAAACGGAATTTTTAAACAGTCACCCAGTGTGATAATATTGCAAAATGAATAAGTTATTTCTACTTCTTAAATTTATTACTGTCAAATAAGTAATTTATGCAGATTTTGCTCCGTTGTAAGTGATGAAATTGCCCTGCCATCTCACTAACCTTGTCACGGACATTATATCCTTTTTTTTTATTGCTGACAGGTTAGCGCTAGACTTTAAACTCTACTGATGATACTGTCTAATTATGAATTACGCTGACCTGGTAATAGGTAGTTTTTCTCCTATGATTTTTAAACTACACGCACGTCTTTGGAGGTAAAATTGGTAACTATCTACGATTGAAAATCAAACTCAAGGTCCAGACTCAGACAAATTGAAAGATACAATTTTTAAAATTTGCTGTGTCAGGAATCAAACCCAAAACCTGTTTTAGCGCAGCGAGGTCGTCAAATCTCTTACTAGCTTCTACAGTCATTCAAACGAGAGTAACGATAAATATGGTTAAAAATGAAAAAAATAATGAAAATTAGCACCAATATCCTCATAACATTTGTGGACCACACCAATATCTTTATGACATTCGTGGCTCACACCAAAACCCTTATAACATTTGTTTACCACATCAATATTCTTATGACATTTGTGGCCCGCACCAATATCCTTATAACATTTGTGTACCATACCAATGTCCTTGTGGCATTCGTGGCTCGCACCAATATCCTTATAACGTTTGTGTGCCACACAAATATCCTTATGATATTCATGGCCCGCACCAATATCCTTTTGACATTTGTGGCCCGCACCAATAACCTTTAAACATTTGTGTACCGCTCCAATATCCTTATGACATTCATGGCCCATACCAATATCCTTATAACATTCGTGGCCCGCACCAATACCCTTTTAAGATTCGTGTACCACACCAATATCCTTTGACATTCATGGCCCGCAGCAATAACCTTATAAATCTGTGTACCACACCAATATCCTTATGACATTCGTGGCCCACACCAATATAACATTTGTGGCTCAGCTATAAAAAAGTTGCCGATCCGTGATCTATGCGAATTTTCAATACTTGCAAAATATTTCTTATTTATAGTTATATTATTCAATAAAATTAATTATCAAAACAATTAATAAAATATTAAATTGTTGTGTTGATTACAGCGGGGAGAGGCTATTTATTTTCATACGAACCTTTCCACCTTAACCCCTAATGGAACCCGCATTTCCAGCGGCAAAATGAAACACGTCGAATGGAAAATTCCATATATTTTTAGAAGCGCTACCTGTTCCTATCTCATGGAAATTTATTCAGTTACGAAGTAAATTGGTCTCAATTTTTTAAACCGCATACATAAATACGTTGCCGCTAACACATTTGTTATAAATTATTTTTGTGCTGAATATTACATTACATCAGTTATTATTTTTCTTCATTTTTTAAGAACATATAAAATTATATAACCTCACTGGTGCAACATTGCTTGTAGGTACTCGCTTCGCTTACAAAGGTCCTATTCTGGGTTCGATTTCCGACGGAGCAATTTTAGGAAATTACATTTACACCTCAGTCTCAAATAATGGTAATACCCTACCAAAAAATAGCTGTGAAGCAAAAAGTTTGCTTTTAAAATTGAAAGTTTTGTTACATCAGCTTAACCATGAGATTTTTTCACTTACATATAGTATATACCTTAGTATTATTTGAATATATTTTTAATATACTTCATTGTAACAAGACAAGCAAGACGTAAATAATGTAGAAGTACAATAGGCTGTCTTATCGTTTTATAGCGATCTCTTACCGACAACCTTAAGGGAATCGATAGACAGCAAACAGTGGTGGGCGGTGTACCTACACATAGGAATATAATTATGATAAACTATACATTATACATACTATACTAGCAGACGCGACGGACTTCGTTCTGTCAAGATTTGGAATGTGGCAAATTTCAGTTTTACGAATGATTTTCGAAATATTATTACAGCAGTGCTAGATATCTTTATTCGTATCTTTAGCTCTTACATTTTTGTGACTATTCAATTGATTTTGAACTTCTTGTAGCGATAATAAAGTGCAAATTGACAGTGAGTACTTGTAATTTATTATGTAATTATTATGAATAGCAATAAAGGTCAAACTGACTTTATTTAATTCAAATAGTTAAAAAACGTATGTATAGGAAACGGCAAAGGGCTGTTTTTAGGGTTTTCCCCTGCAATTATTCGAACTTTTCTCGCCGTAAAAACCATCCTTGGACTTCAAAAAACATTTAAAAAAAAGAATTGTCAAAATTGACCCAGGCGTTGTTGAGTTATGCGCTTACCAACACATTTTGCGATTCATTTTTATATTATAAATGACTATCCACAAAAATTTCAAAAAAAATGATATAGGGTTGATGGAATTCNACGTATGTATAGGAAACGGCAAAGGGCTGTTTTTAGGGTTTTCCCCTGCAATTATTCGAACTTTTCTCGCCGTAAAAACCATCCTTGGACTTCAAAAAACATTTAAAAAAAAGAATTGTCATAATTGACCCAGGCGTTGTTGAGTTATGCGCTTACCAACACATTTTGCGATTCATTTTTATATTATAAATGACTATCCACAAAAATTTGAAAAAAAAATGGTATAGGGTTGATGGAATTCAAAAAATTAATAGCCTATAACCTTCTACAATTAATTCCCCGTCGAATGGTCACGGTCTCATTCCGATCGGTTCAGTAGTTTTCAAGTCTATCGATAACAAAGAAAAAAAAAGTTACTTATATATATAATTATTATATATGTAGATAGTTAGACTAACACATAAATGATAATAACACATAAGCATAGAAAAAATACACTGTAAATCTAAACAAAGAAAATAACAATTTCTATTTGTCCATAGTTTAAAAGCCCAGATGGACTAGAGGTCAGACGCATGGAAACTAGTTAAGAGAAGATACGAATTGGAATCCTGAAACATTTAGGTTTCTAATGACAAAAAACTTGGGTGCATGATTGTTCTTGAGAAAGGCATGCTTAGATGGTTTGGGCATGTGGAGAGAATGAATGAAAGGAGACTGACAGAATGGATTTACGAGTCATGAGTGAATGCGAAGGTTGGAAAGGGAAGACCAAGGCGAACATTTCTGGACCAAATCCAGGACATTTTAAATTAGGGCCAGGTCAAAAGTACTCTAAACCGACGAACTTGTATGAAAAGTTTAATGAGAATGTAAGAAGCAAAGGAGATATGCAAGGATCATGGCAAGTGGAAGGACGTGGTCTCTGCCTACCTTTATGTGAATGAGGTATGATGTTATGTATGATTGTTCTTTTTAAACCATCATTGTGCTTTTCGGTAAAGGAGAAACATCTTGAGGAAGTGGACATATCCCAGGAGTAATTTTAAGATATCCAACCCACAGTGAAGTAGCATGGTACATCAATGCTCTAAAAACTTCTGTCCTGTGCGTGAAGAAGCCTGTGCCCAGCGGTGCGACGTGAAAACTCTGATACTTACCTTCTTTTACATAGTTTAAGGATGAATAATAAATAAGACTAGGAAGTAGCAGCCTATAAACGTCTTACAGCAGGACACAGGCCTCCATACTCACAGGAAAGAGAGTTCTAGAGCAACTGCTACGCTTATCCAATTCGAGTCGGAAGGCTACACATATCGCAGAAGACTAATAATGGGGATTTAAAATAAGGAATCCCTGTACAGAGGTTGAGCTACGCCTAAGATTTCAGTTATTCGTATTGTTGCATAAGGAGGTTGACATTTCATCTTAGGCATTTTTAGTCTGTGCTTTTTTTCTTTATACTTTATCTGTATCGTAGATCCAAAAAGCAAACGAATTTCAGAAAATTGGCCAGTCAAAGTTTACAACAAATATGGCTGAATAGGTATAATAACATAACATGAAATCGTTTAGGGAAGGCCTTTGACGGGCTTCATAAGCCGGCTTTTAACCACTTTCATATTATGACCGAGATTAATTATTACATCCTCTCTGGGAAAACAAACATGAATATCATAAATTTTAACCCGCCTAATGTAAGAAATAAGATAAATACGAATATATTTACATTGCTTCCAATCGATATAACTTTCAGATTGGATACACTCTTTTAGAACGATAATGAAATTAGATCACTAATATTGAAATCAATTATTTATTTATAAATAACTGAATTAATTCATAAAAAGGTTTTAAATCATGGCAGCACAACGAAGCATGGACCATTCTTTTGTGAACGGCTGGAATCCAGGGCCGTGAAACAAGTTAATAAAGAAATTACAATACTTTGTATCACTACAACATAATTTTTTATTGCGATAAGTTAGCGTGTGACTGATCACACATGGTGGTAAATGAAGATACAGTCGAAGATGGAAGCGCGCTAAGAGATGAAGATGCCTTCTACATTGTATCGTAACGAAACACCAATCTCTTACTCAACGGCACATCTTTATTGATAGGGTAGCAACAAGCCACAGTCGAAGCTTCGCACCAATTAAGACTTACACAAATTAGAAAATGTAATTACATAAATTTACCCTGCGAGCATCGAACTCAGGGCCTCTGCTAGCCAAGCGAGAACTCGCTTCATAACTTTAGGTAAAAACAACATATGTATTTGACACATACAAACACATATACTCTTCTGTCAATCGCAAACAATTTAGTCAAACCATAAGGTTAGATATAAAAAATTATGTTGTTAACAGCACTAAGGAGGTTATAGTTACTATGATTGTTAAGTTTACTTAAAATTTCTGATTTTCTACGTAACTTTGTTATTTTTTCTCTTTCATTAGAATTTTCACCGGACTGTAACAAACAGGACATCAAAAAAACTATCGAAATTGGTCTCGCCGTACATATATGATGCCGTGACATAGGGAAATAGGATCTCCTTTTTAACCGACTACAAAAACGGAGGAGGTTATCAATTCGTCTGTATTTTTTTAAATGTGTGTTACCTCATAACTTTCGACTGGGTAAACCGAGTAACCGTATTATTGTAGTGCTTTTTTATGTTGTTGTTGTGATTACCATATAAAAGACTGCTGATAGAGGGGTGGCAAAATAACTAACCTGTAACCTACGAGTCTAATACTCGTTCGGTTTCGACTCCGGGTGTGACGATATCATTGTTTCATTTAAACGGTGGTGTCTCATATGAGCAACACGTTTTTAGGTGTACACATATACAAAAAAATAAATAAAAATTTTAACAAAAAAAGAACCGCCTTCAAGACAAATTGTTCCAAAAATATTAATATGCTCAAAAAAGTAAAAAAATGTGTATTCTTTTTTTAGAGTTCTTCGTATTCTTATATTTGGAGTCGGTGTCAGCCAAGGTGCCTACATATACAAGCTATAGGTGGGAGTGGCGCCGGAGCTGCCAAGTGGACACGCGGGACGCACCTACTTTCGCTGACGCCGACTCCGAATATAGGAATACGAAGAATTCTAAAAATGAATACGCAATTATTTTTTACTTTTTAGATTATATTAGTACATTTGGAACAGTTCGTTTTAAAGGCGTTTCTTTTTTTGTTAAAATTTTTATTCATTATATAATAAATTATTGCAAAAACATTTTTTGACTATAATCTTTGATCAACTGGTAGCCGCTGGAATTGTAAAATTATATTTTTTTTATTATATTCTGTGACAATAGAACCTTAATAATATTCAGACTTATAATTTTAAGTAATTATAGTAAAATTACGACCGCTGGGCGAACAATTAGACACTTGATAATGGACGTACTATATTCAGAATTTTCAAGTAACCAAAAACAAAATGTTATGTAACAGTTCAAATTTACTTCTTAATATGTTCACGTCGATATATTTTATAAAAGGCAAATATGACAACAAAAAGATTTGAATATTCAGGAACGTCTCAGCAAAGTTATGTTCATATTATAAGACACGAGTAATAATTTATTCATAAGCATCTCATGTTGTTTGTAAACAAACTTTTGATTTTTGCGGGTTGGTTAGATTATAATAATATCTCAGGTGCATTAATTTGGAGCCACAATGTATCTAATTATGCATCATAATATAATTAAAATATTTTATTTTAAAATTTTACAACAAAAAAAATATCTTCCATCCACTAAATCAAAGCATTTTATTGCTGATAGGTTAACGCTAAACTGTAATTTCTCCTGATGAACAAAACATGACTCAGAGACATTACTAACAAGTATCTATTAAAATTTACACATGTAAAATACTAATCTCAGACAGTGTATAATTGTAATGATTATCAATATTATATTAACCCTAGAGAAACTAAACTAAATTTCCCTTGTTGATAATAAGTATTTAAATACAATCAGTACCCAGTATCAAAAGAAGAGATCATCTGACTAATAATTAAACGAATTTCCCATGTTAAATATAAAAAAGGAGCAGTTTTATCAGAAGAGACTAATAAAATTCATCATAAACTTAAAGAAGGTATAAGATTTAGTTTTGTATTACTTTTCTAACAACAAATGCGGTAGAACTAAGTTTGCTTGTCACAGTCTTAATATACACCCAGTGAAGCCCAGAGTCTAGGGTTATTTTTAAAAAGTCTGTAAACTTCATTTTCTCTAGTGAACTATCGTGTAATTGAATATTTTTTCATATTTCTTTCGCATTTTCGCAAGTGATTTCAACATCATTGCACACGAGAAATTAACTGTCAAGTAGTTAGACATTCTTTGTTTTGCTCCGTATTCAAAAATCATTATCAATAGTTTAACTTGCTAAAACTACATGAAAAAGTATATTCTGAAATATTCATTACTTATAATAAATAGTAATAGATAAAAGTATCAAGTTTTTAATCCGTAAATTGTGAAAAAAGTGTTTAAAATTTCTAGTGCTACGAAGTCTTAAGTGAAACTACCGTCACATATATTTTATAAAAGTGACACATTGAATTTGCAACTCTTTAAATATGACAAATGAGTGTAATATTTGTAAAGTAACTGTACTTGTTACGCAGAAAAGAATTAAATGCATAAAATGCCAAACAAGATATCACTTTGAATGCGCTGTGCCGTCTGAAAATAGATCTACTGTGCCGCGGGGACAGTGGATTTGTCCAACTTGCAAGAATCCGTCAAAAGTTGAATCAACATCACCGGAATCAAAAACTACTGCAGAAACAATTTCCCCTAACGACGTTTGTTTATCAGTCACAAAAAAAGACGTGCAAGAGGTAATTTCTCAAACTGTAAGTGTAGAATTACAAAAAATTCGTGAGGAATTGGCCCAGTTGCAACATATAAAGTCATCTATTGAATACTTATCAGGCGTTTTTGATACGGTGAAACAAGAACTAGAAATAGCACAGACTGAAATTTCGTCGTTAAAAAAAGAAAATAGTGAACTTAGAGAGATCGTAAATAGTCACTCAAACACTCTGAATATACTAGATAAAGAGGCAAGGGCAAACAATATTGAGATACATTGTGTGCCAGAGCACAGGGGTGAAAACTTAGTTACAACTCTAGAGCAAATTGGTAAAGTAATAAAATCACCTATACCTGAAGGAAGTCTAGTTAAATGCACACGCGTAGCTAAAATAAATAAAGATTCCCCTCGCCCTAGAGCAATTGTTGTTAAATTCAACTCTTCCTTAGTACGGGATAAATTTTTGGCTGGCGTAATAAAGTTCAATAAATCCAACAAAGACGATAAGCTAAATACGACCCATTTAGGGATTTCTGGAGACAAAAAACCAGTTTATATTTCAGAGCACTTGTCTACTACAGCTAAAGATATATACGCAGCTTCACGTATTTTTGCCAAAGATAAACAATACCGTTTTGTTTGGTCACGTAACGGTAACATTTTCTTAAGAAAATCAATATCTAGCGACGTAATATTGGTAAAATCAAAAGACATATTATCTAAATTAACATAGAGACCTTTATTTTGGTTTACACCTTTTCTTTCATTTTTTAACTGTTATATATTTAGCTTTTTTTATATTATATTTATAAGTAGTGTTAATGAGTAAATCTGTAAACATTTTCTATCAAAATGTTAGAGGAATAAGAACAAAAACGACTGAAATATATCTTGCAGTACTTAATTCTGATTTTGACATCCTGGTATTTACGGAAACTTGGCTTAACGCTGGAATATCAAATAATGAGTTTATTGATAATAGGTATAACGTATTTCGTAGAGATCGTGAGTCTAGTGATTCTCACAAGCTGGATGGTGGAGGGGTTTTAATTGCCGTTTCTAAACGATACATGTGTTACAGGGTAGACTCTTGGGAATCAAAGTATGAAGATCTGTGGGTTAATGTGGTTCTGAACTCAAAAACGGTTTCCATATGCGCAGTTTATATACCTTCACCGCTTAAGTTTAGCGTCCTCGAGAATTTTATTCGGAATGTTGAACAAATTACTACTAATGAACAATTGCCACTTATAGTGATCGGCGATTTCAATATACCAACAATAAAATGGACTAAAGAATATAATCACGCTAGAAAATTGACACCTTCCAATAGTGGTCCCGCGGTGACTTTATTAAATGATTTTATGGCGCTAACTGGTCTGTCTCAATATAACTGCGTCAGTAATGCGTATGGTAAAATGTTAGATCTTGTTTTCAGTACATCTAATAAAGTTATCATAGAAAAAACCGACTTTTCGGCGTGCAGTTTAGATAAATATCATCCCCCTCTGGAAATTACTTTTGAAATAGGTTATAAAGAGGCTTGTTTAACTCCAAATACGATAATAAAATATGACTACAAAAATGCGGATTATGAAATAATCAATGAACAACTTGCGAGTGTTGAATGGGTAACATTATTTAAAGGATGTAAAACAATAAATGACATGACGGAAATATTTTATATAGAGCTACGCAAAGTAATTGAAAGTTGTGTACCGAAAAAAAAGGTGAAGAATAAAGCTTTATATCCTATTTGGTACTCAAAAAACTTAATCAAGAGATTAACGGAAAAAAACAAGTATAGAATACTCTACAAAAAATATCACAATCCTATGGATGAAATAGAATTTAAATTATTGCGTGATAGATGTGAAATTATTATTAACATAAACTATAAAAACTATTTAGAAAGGGTAGAGAGTAATATAAACATAAATCCAAAATTCTTTCATTCGTATTTAAAACACATGCGCAGTAATAAATGTGATTATCCTGCCCTTATGACCCATAATGGACTATCATTTTCAAATGGCTCGGACATAAGTAATCAATTTGCTGATAATTTTTCCAAAATATACTTCACATCGTCCAAAACAAAAAGACCTGACGCTCCTGTTATAATAAATAATTCTAACAGCGCCCAATTAAATAGCATACATGTTTCTGAGAAGGACGTTCTCAAACAATTAAAAACCCTTGATATAAATAAAGGATCCGGCCCGGATAACATACCACCTATTTTTGTTAAAAGATGTGCTACTTTACTGGCGAAGCCACTGCTTTTTATATTTAGGAAATCGTTATGTGAAGGCAAATTTCCGAGTGTTTGGAAAAATGCACGGGTGGTGCCTATATTTAAAAGTGGTGATAGAAAAGATATAGCGAACTATAGGCCTATATGTATATTATCGGTGTTTTCCAAAATTTTCGAATCCTTGATTTGTTCTATCTTATCGTGGTATATGAAGCCGGCAATGATAGATAATCAGCATGGTTTCATTAAAAAACGGTCAACTACGTCAAATTTAACATTACTAGTGGATGATTTAATGATAGCACTAGATAATAAAGCTCAAGTGGATTGTATTTACACAGATTTAGCTAAGGCATTTGACGTCGTCGATCACTATATTTTATTGGAAAAACTTAGAAAATACGGTATCTGTGGAAATCTCAGTAATTGGTTTGAGTCATACCTTATTAACCGTACAATGAATGTTGTTATTGGAGGATATCAATCGCACACGTTTATTGCAAGATCAGGGGTGCCGCAAGGCTCTATTCTGGGCCCCATATTATTTACAATATTTATTAATGATATAGTTGAGTGCTTCACATATTCTAAGTTTTTATTATATGCTGATGACCTTAAATTGTATAATATAATAAATGACATTAATGACTCTATAAATATGCAAAAGGACTTGGATAAACTTACTTTATGGTGTAAAAACAATCATTTAAAATTAAATCACTTGAAATGCTACAATATCACGTTTAGTAGAAAAGATAAAAATGTTATATTTGACTATAATATAAATAATAAAATTTTAGAAAAAGTAACCCGAATAAACGATCTTGGTGTGATTTTAGATCATAAGTTAAGTTTCATACCACACGTTGATAATATAATCAAAAGTTCATTAAAGTTCATTGGGCTTATCATTAGAAATACAAAAGACTTTAAAAAATCGTCAACGAAATTAATATTATTTAACTCTTTAGTAAGAAGCAGACTTGAATACTGCGCTGTAGTATGGAATCCCTATTATGAAATACATAAGAACAGAATTGAGAGAGTCCAAAAGAAATTTTTGCGTCACTTAGGAAACAAAGACAATATATTAAATAAAGCAAATAGCTACACTGATCTCCTGAAATTATACAACACTCTCCCACTATCCAGTCGTAGAGAGTTTCTTGATCTTTGTTTTCTATATAACATAGTTAATGGAGGGCTCGATTGTTCAAATCTATTAAGTGCAATAACATTAGCAGTACCTAAATACAACGCCAGGTCTAACATTAAAAATAAGAAGACATTTCGACCCAGGATTACAAAAAGTAACCTAGGCAACGCCGCCCCGTTAAACAGGATAGTCCAAAAGTACAACGAATTATTTAAAAGTGCTGGTCTTGATATTTTTCAGGATTCTATGTGTTCTTTTAAAAAAAAGTTAAAAATACGATTGCACCGTAGTATAGTATAATTAGTTTTTGTTCATACCAAGTTTAATTTGTTTATTATCATTATTTTTGTATCATTAGTCATTATTCTTTTAATAACTAGTTTATACAAATTTAGATTTTAAGATTTCAACTTTTTTTTTTCACTTCTTACTTAGAATGTCTCTAATATATTTCAATGCTGAGTTAGCCTGTAAGTGGAGTGTACAACTTAGAAAAGAAAATTAAATAATAGTGTATACCTAGATTAAGATAAGTTGTATGCACGTTGGCTTCCTATTAAATAAATAAATAAATAAATAAATCATAGTCTTTGTCGAGTGTAATATTAAATTATTAAGCCTTAATGTAAATATTGTTCCATCTGCTCTTTACAGAAAAGAGTTTCAGTATATTTATAACGGCAACACCATCTGTAAGCATTGTTAAAGGAACTAAAAATTTGATAGACATTTTTTTGATAACTGACAACATTTATTCTACAATAATAAGTATTGTGATTTTGTGATAAAAAAAAATTGGCAATTGCTTTTATTCAATAGTATGGTAAACTAGACTTATTTTTCTAAGGTATTACATAAAAATCAGCTAGAAAGCAATACAATTTGTAAATTTTCTTGGTTGTAAGTGCGAAATTTTTTTCCACTGCAAAATCCCACTTTCTTTCCATTTTTCTACGATTCTTCCATAAAATTTGAAATCTACTAGATAGTTTTTCTATTGATTAAGGGTTAACTGAAAACCAACGCGAGACAAGTTACGGAATACTACCAGGTATCTCAAAAGAAATTTTATATTTATTTAGCTTATTGCATCAACGCAACGTATCCGACGGGAGCGAGGATTATGTCAATCGGTAACCTGGCTCTTGGGAATTTGTCGCTATGGAGCGTTTCTCGGAAGCGCACCGCGCGTTGTAAGTGCGTGTAATTACATCATCATAATTTTATTCATTCTTTTATAATCATAAATTTGCCAGTTAGATAAAAAAACATCTGTCTCATTCAATTATTTCAGCGAAAGAATGTAACATTTTTATCTTTATAAAATACTTAAAGATAAAGAGAGAACTGTTCGCACAAAGAATCCTCGCGGGAAGAGGCCTGAATAATAACACGTTCGAAACCTATTTATTGGAACGTGTTCAACCGATACGGAAATAGAAATAAAATCTTTATCCCTCGAGCGCTGTTTGCTCTGATGTTAGATAATCTGTGATAGCGACGATTTATCTTAGCGCCATCTACCAGTAAGCGGTGGAACTTTTTCGTAAACTGGCCAAGATTTTATCTGGTTCCTTTATAGAAATTCTTCCTCTTCCCGATAATATACGACATTCGGAATCATTGGCTATTTCCCAAAAGTAACATCACTTATCAACGTAGCAATACGTTTGTTAGAGTGAAACTTCTTTAGGTCCATAAGGTTAAAATTTTTATGGATGATACGCGTGATTGCAAACGAAGACACAAAGATGTGCAGCGTTTTTTTATGCTAATTCGTTTGAAGGTTAAGTTGTTTTAATAGTAACAAAAACACGTGGAGTTTTTATTAAAAATTCGTCATTTGAGATTTCAATAAATTATTTGTATTGATTTTTGATACTTTTAATGTTTTAATGACAGTTAATCTCATTAAATTACTAACATAACTTCATTTTACCCTCCGTCTAAGTCTCGAAAATGTAAAGTTTTAGATTTGTATAAATATAAACAAGATTTCAAAATTATTCTACCAAAGAAGTTTCACTTATGGGATGTCTAAAATACACACGCACTTTCAATTTGTGTATATATATAGATTTGATCATTATAGACACTCGTTGGTCGTGTGTTATATTCGAGAAATATATATATTTGGATTTTCACACTGCCAAAGTTGGTATGGTATACCTATGGCTTTTATGAGTAGTCAGATGGTGTCTCAAAGGGCCAGACTGGCTGTGCATAGAGGAGTGTTGGTGCCAATACTAATGTAGGGTAGTGAAAGTTGGGTATGGCAGCAGAAGTATAAAAGTAAAATAAATGCGGTACATATGAGAGCCTTAAGAATTATGAGTGGATTAAAACTAAGTGACAAAGTAAGAAATAGTGTGATATGTGAATATATATCTGGCTAATACATTTTTAAATTCGCAACATCATTTACGTAAAATGTCCGAATTTTTGAAACTGCTCCAGTGGTGGTAGCATTGGTATCCTTGGATTATGAGCTAACTCACCAGTCGCAGACCCAGTTATAAATACATACACATCACAATACATTGACACTTTTTAATTCGTTATATCTTTTGAATGAAATGTCCAATTTTAATTTACGGTTCCGATTATTCCGATTCCATATATTCCGATTAATTTAGTTGAAACGTCTTTTAATATAAAATTTAATAGGTTAAGGATTAATACAGAGGTAAGCATAATATGGTTTTATTATTGTCGGCACCTTTACCACCTACAACAAGTTGTAGTGGCAACTACAATACTTGGGCATATGATATCATGGACTTTTATGTAGATATTAAAACCTTCTATAATATTGTAGAACTTTTTTTTTTGTTTTACCTTAAATAGTTTTCGCAGCGCACGCGATTACAGATTTTTTGTTTCACACCTTGGGCTACATTATTGCATGTTTCTTAGAGATAAAGTAATATAGTGAAAATGTAACGTTTATCGGTCTTATATTTTTTGTATGAAAACGTTACATACATACATACAAAAACACAAAAGTTTCCTTTTTGTAATATTAGTTTAGACTACTCGTATATCTATAATGTAACTGTATTGGTTGTCCTTATGAGTTGCTATGCCCAGTAACTGAAACATTTAATCCCCTATTGGATAGGATTAATCCAGATTTGTTGTTACGTTTGCTGAACAAGCTTGTAGAATCGATTAACGTGTCACTCAAAATAGAGTGCTTTCGAACAATTGGAGTTGATTTTCAGGTTTTGTTTATAGTGAAAGCTCTACGGAAACAAATGCGTTTATTGATTTGTGTGCATGTATGTGTCTTTACTCCTTCTTTTCTGTTAAACCGATTTAGACGGATTATTTTAGGTGTGTAGAATATAGTTAAATTGACAATATAATCCGATAATTATATGGAATCAGGAACTATGCACATGACTCTTTCGGGAACAGCAAGTGTCTATATAAAACTAGTTTACAGAAAAGTTAGAGAACACAATAGCTCAAATATCAGTTTATTTAACGAAATGTAGTTAAACGGTTATTGCTTTTGCATTCTTAAGCAAACATAAAATTATATTTTATATTTATACGACGTAAAAGGTTTAAGAATCCCGAATTAACTTTATACTTTTCAGGCCAGAATCAATATATTGAAACGTAGCTACATATGTTTTGATAGTTAATTGTAATACAACTGATTATGATGATACTATTAATTTAAAAAAATGCTGGTATTTATCACCATTCCGACACTGTAACACTTTAGCCGAATCACGTTTTAATAATATATTTTTTGATGATTCAAACTTTGCGAGCCTATTTGTGAAATGTTTTGCTAAAGCTTTGCATTACTATTTGCTTTTTCAATTTATAAGTATCGTCGTCTTTGTCGTCGCTTCAACCGATGGCCGTCCACTGCTGGACATAGGTCTCACATAATGTCCACGAGGCCCGATCTTGCGCCGCCTGGCTCCAGCGGCTACCGGCGACCCTCTTTATGTCGTCGGTCCATCTTGTGGGGGGTCTCCCTACAATGCGCCGCCCGGTGCGGGGTCGCCACTCCAGCACCTTCGGGCCCCAACGTCCATCGGTCCTTCGGACTATGTGCCCCGCCCATTGCCACTTTAGGTTCGCGATTCATAGGGCTATGTCGGTGACTTTGGTTCTGCTACGGATCTCCTTATTTCTGATTTAATCACGTACAGACATTCCGAGCATAGCCCTCTCCATCGCACGCTGAGCGTCTCTAAGCTTTCGTATGAGGCCCATAGTCAGCGACCACGTTTCGGAGCCGTAGGTCATCACTGGCAACACGCACTGTTCGAAGAGCTTTATCTTCAGGCACTGAGGAGTATCGAACGAAATATATCTATAAGTATATACTCGTATATCATGAAACTGCATATTTCATTTTCAAATTTTTCATAGTTAATAAAATACTTTTTTATTCATCCACTTATGTGTCAATACATTTCTAAACTTGATGCTAAAATAGTTTTTTTTTTTTCAAACATTGTACAGCGTCAACTAATTTACACACACGTATATCATGGAAAGGCTTCCTTCTATGTTATAAGTTTAAGAAGTTCATAATTGACGGCGTAGCATGACTTTAACATTATTTTTAAATTATATGATTTTTCGGCTTATATATCCAAGATGCCCAGGGTCGAGTCTCGAGAATAATTTATTTAAATGTAAATGTGACATTTCATAAGTGACTTAAATCCTCGTATTTTCATTTATTTTTTATATTAATCACTCCTAAAGCTCTCTTTCTGTTAAAAGATTGACTGGTGATGATACCATTTCCGTTGCCGCCTTTGTACACTTTTTCTCAATTGATTTTTGTATTTTCTCTTTTCAGATATAAATAAAGAACGACTTATCGCTGAAAAGGGCATTGAAATATTTCTCTGAGATCTATCTTCAAACAAAATCAAAGCGTCTGTGTATAACTTTTTAAGCTTACGTTGTTATTTGCGCTTAGCGAAATCATTAAAGTTTTCTGTTTATTCAACCGAATCATTAAAGTCCAACCGAAATAGATATTCTGGCGGTATTTAACATCTTAAGGGGTAAGATGAGAAATTTAGCTAAAATTGTAAACGATTTATGAAAAATATTTTTCAAACTCAGACGTAATTGCAAACTAATGTTAGCCTGTTACTGCCTCATTGGTCTAGTGGTTAGCATGTTTCCGGGTCGGGCCAATTCATCATTTGATATTGAGTTTTCTATTAAGATTTTCTCAATATTTGCCCGAAGTTGGGAAGTTGGCGGTTTGCTCCAACCCCGTGCCTCGGAGAGAACGTTAAGCCGTCGGTCCTGCGCCTGAGCTCTCTCCGGTCGTGTCGGATGGCCGTCACGCCAGACTATGAGAGTGAAGGAATAGAGAGTACACTTGTGTACTATGTCTGCCAATCCGCAGTGGAGCAGCGTGGTGGGTCTATGCTCTAAAAACCCTGCCTCGTATGAGTGAGGAGGCCTGGGCCCAGCAGTGGGACTTTAATGGGCTGCTACTTACTTACTTTAGCCTGTAATTAACTTAATTTTTATAGAAATAACATTGAAGGACTAGAAATAACATAGTGTGCCAATTTATGATGATTTGATGATCTTACAAAATCTGAAATACATTGTTAAACCACCACTAAATTAAAAGAACAATAACATCATGAATAAATATTATACGTAGGACTAATCTTTCATAAAAGTGTCAAATGTATCTGTGTACATTATATTACAAGTAGGTTTATTATTAATAACCAGATTAAAATCAAATCAAAATCAATGAAAAAAATAAATATACACTTTTGAATCGTCAATAGTCAGTCTGTTGGTAACAAATCTATCACCGGTTCGGAAAGTGGAATCTGCTGAGAAGAAACGCATAAAAACTGTGTGCAACTGGAATTAAGTATAAACATTATTGTCGCTTAAATAATCTTCAACATTATAATATACCTTTTGTAAAATTATATTTTATATATATGTCCTAAAGTTATAAGGAGACAAATCTAAAACTGATTGCAGTATCTTATTAAAAATGCGTATGCTCAACCCTACAAATGATTTCTGGACCTTCTTCGCTCTAAAATTAGTATTACAAGTTTGTTTTTATTTCTTGTATTAGAATTGTGTATTTCAGTGTTTTTGCTGTATAAATATTATTATGGATAAATAAGATATTATAAAATATATATTGCGACGATACTGTGTTTCTTTGAATTTGGCTTTTAAAAATCAATATAAGATATCCATTCATAAAAGAAAATTCCACAAGCGGATGTATATTATGTGTAATTATATGTATAATATGGTTGTTTAGCATTTTATGAATTATATATAGAGCTATGTGTAATTATTTAATCTAGTGTTTAACTAATGTATAACTGAGTCAAGTTTTCTCTTTTAAAGTTATTTGCACCTCCCCTTCCTATGTTTTGTTCCTCTCACCAAAGGTGGTCTGGAAGAGATCGCTCTTATTAATAAGACCGCCTTGCGCACACTATAACTTATGATTTGGTTTTCTTTATATTACATAAGGTGTACTGTCCTTTCTTATGTGCGCAATAAAGTTTTATAATAAAATAAATAATATATTATATATGTGGGATATAACAACGTTTGTTGCTAAGAGGTATAATTAATTAGGTAGTTTAGCTGGAGGTATAATTGGACGGCCTCGCTGGCGCAGTGGTGCTAGTACTCGCCTTGCCAGCAGAGGTCCCGGATTCGATCCCCGGTAGGGCGAATTAAGAAAATTGTATTTTCCTATTTGTCTGAGTTTGGTCTGGTGGAAGGCTTCGTCCGTGGCTAGTTACCCCTCTACCGGCAAAGACACACTGCCAAAACAATGAGATTTGTGTTCCGGTACGATGCGGTATAGAAACCATAAGGAGTACATCGCCTCTTACCCAGATTATCGCGCTTCCATCTAAGACTGTATCATCACTTACCATCAGGTGAGATCACAGTTAAGCTTAGCAATAAAAAAAACTGGTAATCCCTATCTTATTATCTCACCCGATGTTAAGCGATCATACAGTCTCATATGGTAGCTCACTAACCTGTTAAGATATTTGTTTGGAGGAAAGTTTTGTAGGTAGGAAGGTCTGTAGCCACTGTCAAAGCCTTCCACTTAAATAGTTATGGATATTTAGTTTTAAAGTCGTTCACTTATTTATAATAATTTCCTAAGTATCTCAAAGTCAAATGTCTTCTTAAAGGTGGAATTAAACCCAGGATTTCGATTTGCCAAGGATGTACACGGACTATTACGCCAATAAGGCCTTCAGATATTGAATAGTTTATGTCCTCATATACCGTACATTTTAACATAGTTAGGGGCACTTCTTTTCTCTATTCGTTTACTTATTAAATTTAGGAATATCTTTCGAGTACCTCGAGAGCAGGACTCAACGATGATGGCACTCCGCAAATTTGTGGATCTTTCGTGTTTCATAACCTCGTTTTCTAAGAAATATTATATATTTTATTGCTTCCCATCTTCCTTTCACGGAATTGGAGTGTAAGTTCTTTACAGATGATATAGGAAGGATTTGGAGATGACCGTAACTGGCACTAATGTGAAATGACTCCACTTTTGTATTACATCAGATAAAATAATTTAAAAAATTATGAAAACTTTTCTTTAATCGAAGTGGTTAATATAAATTTATATTTACTTCACCAAAACAACTATTTTTTCTGTAGAGATACATTCCAAGGATACTAGTCCCAGTGGTTTAAAAATTTAAAAGCTTTCCTTCTATGTAATGAGTTTACAAAGTTCAAGTTGCCATCTAACTTGAACTTTGTAAACTGTAGGTTTTATCTTAATTTTTTTTAATTACTTGTTTTTTATGATATCTCTGAACACACTCAATATTATAATAAATAAAGAACACATGTAATCTATAAAGTCCCTTAAAAGTTCTTGATCTATGATTCTGCATTTATTCAGAAAACTTTTTTAGTTGATTCTTAAAGTTCATGTGACTCATTTGTCTTTCTTATATGAATGATGCGATATGGCAGTCCGCGTGGATATCTTTACAACATTTGTGGCCCGCACCAATATCCTTAGAACATTTGTGGCTCGCACTAATATACTTATAACATTTGTGGCCTGCATCAATATTATTATCACATTAGTGACTCGCACTAATATCCTGATAACATTTGTGGCCCGCACAATTATCTTTACAGCATTTGTGGCCAGCACCAATATCCTTATAACATTTGTGGCCTGCATCAATATTCGTATGACATTTGTGGCTCGCACTAATATCCTGATAACATTTGTGGCTCGCACTAATATCCTAATAACATATGTGGCCCGCACCATTATCTTTTACACAGTAGAAAATGCAATTTTCTAAATTTGACTTGCCGGGAATTGAATCCGACGCCTCTGGTACTCGCACCATTGCACTAGCAGGACCGTCATATCATATGTAGATAATATTAACAATATGTATACCTAAGCTAAGTAGATTTTTGGTTAATGAGCGAGAAGATTAAATAAATGAGGGCCAAATGCTTAAGCGAACAGAGACCTCGACCCAATAAATCAATGTCAACTGGGCTTAACCCATTACCTACCTATCAAGCAGTGGATACGTTACCTATTATTATTCGTCTGGTGGGTCGATGAAACATACGGCTCGCTAGCCGATGTACCTCCGCTTTTAAAATCTGTGATATCTTCTAGGATATCCATTTTAATGAAATGCTTTTAAAGGAAATTTTGATCATACACATATTAAATGTATTTAATTTGAGAGGGAATAATACAGTATTGTATTAGGTATCTTGGTAAATACCACACATTTTTTTGGTAATACGTAAAAAGTAGAACTTTTAGTTTTTGCCGTTAGGAGATATACAATCGCGGAAATATTAATCAATTTTTTTTTTGTGACTATATATACTCGTATATACAATTCCGTAGCACATTAATTTGGTCTATATCGTTAGGTTTAGCCAGCGTTTGCGTTTAAAAACATTTTTGTTAAATCTCATTCGCGAATCGCGATCCTGAAGTGGCAATGGGCGGGGCACATAGTCCGACGAACCGATGGACGTTGGGGCCGGAAGGTGCTGGAATGGCGACCCCGCACCGGATGACGCAGTGTAGGAAGACCCCCCACAAGGTGGACCGACGATATAAGGAGGGTCGCCGGTAGCCGCTCGAGCCAGGCGGCGCAAGATAGGGCCTTGTGGGCATCATTTCATGAAACCTATGTCCAGCAGTGGACGTCCATCGGTTGAAGCGACGTCATCTCATTACAAACCATTGAATTTTTCGGCTTTTCCATTCTGTAATACATATACATTTTACATATAAACCTTCTTCTTTAATCAAACTATCTATTGCTGAAAACTGTACAAAAATTTAACAGTTAAACCATATTCTAAATTGCAAGATTATTTAGACGACAGAAACGCGTGGGAATAAACAAATTTTTATAATTTTAATTGAAGTATATTAAACTAATATAATATTTTAATGATGATGGTAACGAAGGAATACAAAATATCCGACTGAGTTTGTTGTGGGCTCTTCTCAGGTCAGAGTGCGAAGAAATCCATAATACTTTAGATTTTAAGTCGTTCTTTAATACCATCGTCAGTGTTACATTAGAATTAGTGTTTGGAAGATTATATCTGATGATTCAAAGTGCTGTAATAGGCCTACTTGAGAGATATATAATTTGTTTACGGTAATATAGTATTTATGTATGTATTTATTTTGTTTGTCTCTGCATATTTAGCGAATGTGCATTGCCCTTTATACAAATAATTTTAATTTACTTAAAACACATAATTGCAGCATGCAGTATCTAAATACTAAGTACGTCTTTAGCTTCTTTATTACACATATTTATTTTTTCTTTTTACTGCATGGCGGCAGTAATACGAGGCGTGGACTGAAAAACACCTTATAGCTGAGCCCATGATCTTTTTACTAACATGCCATAAATGTTTTAAATATCTTATTATGTTAGGTTAATTTTAATTAATACATTAAGCTTAAGATAATTAATTGTAATTTACTTAATTTAAGGTGTTAATGTTTGCATGTTTGGTGAATAAAGATCTTTTACTATTATTATTATTATTAATTAATCAAAGAAAAAAATGTTAATTGAGTACTGTGTAAAGTTAAAAATTGCGAATACATAAGTAAATATGGTAGGCGATGTTATAGGCACTTCATCGACATATGAATCAATGATTAATACACATATGGAGCGTGAAAGATTGAACGGTCAGTTCAACAAGGGTGTCGTCTGTACATTCCGATACCGATTTAAGAGGGGATGCTACTTCACAAAGTGAGTGACGGTGATCGATCAGGACGTTTGTTATAGAATTCTTGTCTATATATTCGAATAATGTGGCTATTTGTTTGAAAACCATTTGTTCACAAAGGGTGCTAAGGAAATCCATAAATCCGTTAAAATAATTTACTTGCTGTTCCCTTTTCTCAAGTTATCTCAAATCCCACTCAATATTATATTAAACTGACTGACATGTGCAACTTCGTCTGCATACACGTAACTGTCTCAATATTTATCGTAATATTGTATTGAACCGGCTATTCAAAGCTCAGTTAAAAGGTTTAATCAATATCAACACCGAAATATTCTTTATTTAAGTAGGCTCAATAGCACTCTTGAATCGTCAGTAGACTATAAGTAATAAATCTACCACCGGTTTGGAAAGGTGATTTCCACTGAGAAGAAACCGACAAGAAACTCAGCAGTTATTGTTTTAAATATAGTTTTTCGTTATGAAAGTTATTTTCTATTATGAAAGTATTAAGTTTATGAAGTTCATGGCTTACGACTTTTAACGCTTTTGGATATTTTTTTAGGGATGAAACACGTGATCAAAATATCCTTATTCAAGTAAGCCTGTTACAGCACTTTTGAATCGTCAAATACTGTTTTTTCTATATATTATTTAAATGAATGACTGAAAATAACATTAAAGAACGACTTACAATCTAAAGTTACGAGGATTCCATCGCGCCCTGATCTGAGAAGAGCCCACAACAGACTCAGTCGGGTGAACTTTTTTTTTCGTTACGAAGACGTGCAGCGTTTTTAATGCTAATACGTTTGAAGTTTAGGTGGTTTTAATATTCACAAATAACATGTGGCATTTTAATTTGTCACTCGTCATTTAATAATTTAATATACTATTTCTCATAAAATATAAAAAAAATTATTCATAAGAAAATTCAATTAAAAATTTCTAATATTGACAAAAACACGTGGCATTATTATTTACAATTCGTCGTTTGAGATTTCAGTAAATTATTTGTATTAATTTTAGAAACTTCGCTTATATTTCTTAATGCTAAAGGATTATGAACAAGCCCGTTATACGTTGCCATAGGAGTAACGATACCACATTTTAAATCAATCGGACCTACAGTTACTAAAGTTGCTTCTTAAAACTCAGTCGGATATCTTTTTTTTACCATCGTTAATATAATAATATTAATTCTTACTAATATTAAAAATACAAAAGTAATTCTGTCTGGCTGTCACGCCAAGATTACTGAACCCATTTAAATGAAATTTAGTACACAGATAGAAAAAGGACATAGACTACTTTTTAATGCGAAAAAGGATTGGAAGGGGTGCAAGTATCATCATTTTTAAAGCTAACTTGAAACTCATTTTTTATATAAACAAATACGATATTCAAAGTTTCTAAAACTTTCACCCTCAAGGCTCTAAAATAACAATCAATACTAATATTATAAATTCGAAAGTAACTCTGTCTGTTTGTACTTTTACGCCAAAACTACTGAACCGATTTAAATGAAATTTGGTGTACAGATTATCTAAGGCCTGAGAATGAACACTAAAGTGATTATACGTATTTCTTATTTGTAAAAAAACACGATGGCACAGCACTTTAGAGCAATTCATTTGCACGCTTTTAAACTAATAACACTGTAATAAATAAATAACACAAAAAAATCGACCACAGGAATACGATTTTCAAGTCAGTTTAGGCCGTCCAACTTTCAATTTCGAGCAAACTGCAAAAAAACTGCTACCGCCACTTCACATCAAACTAGGTCTCCTAAAACAATATGTCAAAGCTCTGGTCAATGATGGTGATTGTATTGAGTACTTGAGAGAAAAGTTTCTGGCTATAAGTGATGCCAAATTAAAAGAAGGAATTTTTAATGGATCCCAGATTAGAACTCTATTTCAGGATGCTAATTTTATAGGTACAATGAATGATACGGAGAACAGCATGGGTAAGTTTCAGGTTTTGGTAAAGTTTTAGCAATCATCATCCTTGTCACTTTGACCTTGAGCTTTCACATATTTTTTTTGAGACCTAGTTTGATGTTAAGTGGTGGTAGCAGTTTTTTGCAATACACTCGAAATTGAAGGCTGAACAGCCTAAACTGACTCGAAATTCGTATTGAGGGGATCCAAAAACATGTCCGTAGATAGGTGGCGCCCGGTGTACAGACATTTTTTTTTGAGTGCCGGTGTAATATTTATATACAGTAAATGTAAGTTAAATTATTGTTATATTGAAAAATCTGTATACTATTATTAAGAAACTAATAGAAAACAAATGTTTTCCAATGAAAACTATGGCTTCTAGTTCTCATAATTACGTGTCGCTAGACGCCGCGGCACTTGAAACCTTCAGTACTTCGTCAGTCGCGAAGGGAGGTAGTATTTCCGCCGCTCGACGCTTACTGTCCCTTGAATCGTCAAGTTTCGCGCAAATAATTGAATGTGTATCAACCCTTTACTTAAATAAATGTCCATTCATGTGAAAACAGTTCTTAAAATAGTGACAATAATAAAGGAATAACGCGATATGTATAGATTTCCAGTCGTTTGAATGGCAACCAAAAAAAAAATTATTCGGTTGCCTTCTGTGGTAAGAATCGATGTGTAAAAAAACAAATTGGGATGAGCATGTTTACAGGTTTTTACATATTACTCTCATCGCATGCATTATTTAACGAGAAAAACTTTATTTTATATTATTTTAGTTTTTCATCCTTATGTTCACCTTAACAGTTATATATATAGATCGGTATTGAAAGAACACCTTGCACATGTTCATATAAAAGCATTTGTTTAATTCATTTTCACATTTTTTTTTATTAATTCAATCATACGCACCTGCTATGTGAAATGCAGCACTGATGAATTGCATATTACATATTTTACTACAAATAAATAATTCAAAGATACCTAGGTCTTTGAATTATTAGCTTTATAATAGCTTACTATTTAATTACGATATATATTATTGTCGCACATTACATTTTAATAGGCTAATTCAATGAAAAATGTTAATTTATTACATTTTTATATAAAAATGATATTCTAACAAACATAATTAATAGCAATTGTTAATGTGTCGCAATTCTTTTTTTTTTAGCTTCTGACTTTACGAACATACTCCAACTTAACCAAATCTCAGTTTTTACATGTATTTGTTAATTTTATTATACTAATTAACGACTAGTTGGTTAAAAAGTAAATTGATATTCATTGTATTTTCATAATGATGTACGTATTATCTGAAGTCTATCAAAACCTAGATTTTTGAAAGTCACTACTATTTTTTTTATTATTTATTAATCAGTCAAAGCGTTTTGTTTTAATTATTTATAGTCTACAAAATAAGCAATAACATGTGAAAATTATATACAAAGATTAAATGTTGTAATTCTTTTGTATATAATATAATAAGTTAATTCCGCATTGATAAATCTTTATATATAAGAAACGGAAATTGTTTCCACTTTAGTAGATATAGACTTTGGGTTCAATCGATGTGCCCTAAATAGGTTTCATTGTCTTTATTAATACGTGAAGCAAAATCTTTATATCACATTTTACGAAAATTGGATGGACGGAGGAGTATGAAACTTCCCACACTTGTAGTTTATATAGAGAAGGAGTGCACAATGGTAATAGTTTATTTAATAAAAAATAAAAAATCATTGAATCAATAAAAACACATGATACAGAGTATATTTATGTCAATCGCTGACAATTAATGTCAAACGCCATAAGGTTACATTAAAAAAGTTGATATTGTCAAAAGTACTGTTTTTTTATTATCATCAAAATTTCAAGTTACCTTCTAACACGGGTCGGAGACTTTGCACATCTAATATCGCATGATTTAGTTAAACAATTTCTATCATATCAGAATGTGTCGGTCATATAACGAGTTTGCTGATCTAGATATAGACATTTTCAACTCTAGAATCTCATTTTCCTACTGAAATTGAAATGAAATTTATTTTATTGATCAAGTTACATTGTATCTTAAAATGTAGGGAACGATGACACTGTAAAAGTTAGAAACTGCGTTGCAGACGTCAACGGCAAATTCGCAAAACGTCAATCGCAAACTATTTATCTATACAATGTTACTGTCAGATTTATGAATGCTTAATACTATGAAATTTATATGCGTATGTATGCAAGTATAACCGCGAGTGAGCATGTATGTGTGAGTGAATCTGGAAGTGTGTGTGTGTGTGCGTAAAATCTGAATCTATAATAAGCTTTGTAATTAAATGAATATAATAAAGATTAAGATACGTATCAATAAACTCATACAAATGAGCGAACACTACTTAACTAATATGAACTGCCTCATTGGTGTAGTGGTTAGCATGTTCGACTACTGACACGAGGTCCTGGGTTCAAGTCCCGGATTGGGCCAATTCGAAATTGATATTGAGTTTTCTATTAAGATTTTCTTAATATCTGCCCGAAGTTGGGAAAAGTTTGCCGGTGTGATCCACCCACGTGCATCGGAGAGCACGTTAAGCTGCCGGTTCTGTGCCAATCTCTCTCCGGCCGTGTCGAATTGCCGTCACGTCGGACTATGAGAGTGAAGGAATAGAGAGTACACTTGTGTACTATGCCTGCCAATCCGCAGTGGAGCAGCATGGTGGGTCTATACTCTAAAAACCCTTTGTCATATGAGTGAGGAGGCCCGTGCCCAGCAGTGGAACGTTAATGGGTTGCTACTTACTTTACTTCTACTTCTAACTAATATATATGACACTTAGAATCTAAAATTAATAAACTAATACTTATACATATTGTGAGCTCCTTCGACAGCTCACACTCGCGAAGTGCTGATTCAGGATCAAATGAAAATGCCACCAGACTTGTTGCACAACGCTCTGCCGTCCACTTGTCACCAGACGAGGATATAAATGCGATTGACTGTTTTTAAACAGTGAAGTTTGCGCCAAAATGGCTTTCTCTTATGTCGTACTTACGACTGGCACGCGGACACTATTGTAACAAGTAAACGACGCTAATCGGCTCTTAATTGGTAATAAAGTACATGTTGTGATTAGCGTTCTATTTTTATGTATTATTCTCCAATCAAAAGGGTTAAATAAAATGTTCAAACAAATATTTTTATGGTCGACAATAACAATCTCTATACGATTTTAACTAAATTATTTATATAAGACTCTAAGTTACACGAAATATATTATATTTTAGATGAATGGGAAAAGTCGCGAACTTCTATACTTATACATAAAATAAGACTATATTTTGATCGTTTGCTGTGCGACCATACAGGGTCTCTATAAGGTCTACATTAGATAAGTTACTATCGTCGTTAAATTTACTTGAAATTTATGTTGTTCCTCGTAAATTTCTTTCTCTCATACTAACCTTTTTGTAACTAAAACAAACAGAACAACAAAAACAAAATTATCAAAATTGGTCTAACTGTACACGTAACATAGTGAAATATGGACTCATTTTTATATAAATAGATTAAGGCCATCACTTTTCTGAATACAGCCTCATAAACCGGTAGCCGGTGGAGTTACAGTATTATATTTTTTAATCATTATAGTCTTTGACAATAGAACCTTAACCTTTAATTCGAAGGAGGTTTTAGTAGCAAAAAAAACTGATCCTTTTATTTTCGACGAAAATTGACATTTTGTGTTTTGCCATTATTCAAAATATTTTCCACTAAATCTTTTATATGTTACCAACACACTAAAATCAAAATCTCACGTTATTTTCTGTAATGTTTTTTTTTTAATTAGCTGTTCATCATATTTGACATTATCAAATTAAGGGCAATGTTCAAAACTTGACGGCCTCATTAGGGAGAATTTAGAAAATTGTATTTTCTGGTCTAGTGGGGGCTTCGAACGTGGTTACCGCCCTACCAACAAAATCGTATCGCCAAACAAAGAGATTTGTGTTCCGGTACGATGCTGTGTAAAAACCATAAGAGATATATCCCCTCTTACCAAATTAACGCACTTCCATCTTAGACTGTATCATCACTTACCATCAGGTGAGATCACAGTCAAGCGCTAAACTGTCAGCAATAAAAAAACTTATAATTTAAATTACTTATGGTCGAATTTCGGCCATTAAGCGACTATTAGTAAAACAACTTACTGACTCACTCATCAGCGAATATTTATAAACCATTCGCAATTGGCTTGCAATTTAATAAAGACTCTTTCTACTATATAGACGCTTATTAAGTACAAATTTGGCCATATTCCCAAGAGATCGCGAACTACATGGATAACGCAACAGGGTACTGTTAGTGAGCTATAAACAACAGCGAAATTATTTAGACAGTAATTTTTATACTCCGCTTGAATGATCCATTAATTTATTTGTAACACTTTTAATTAATTAAGCAAATGATTTCATAGAATCAAGAAAGCCTTGGAGGAAAGTTACTCGTTAAGAGGAAAGTTAGTTTGTTTACGTTTCAACGAATTTAAATTCTTGATTGAAAGGTAGTTTGTTGATTCAAACTAAGAGTTAAAATTAACATTGAGTATGATCCCATAATTGTTCAATATTATGATATATATGAGATTAATATTTTCTTAGGCTTTTAGTGATCTATATAGATATGAGTACAATAAATTTCACAGACTTTTATCGTTCATAAAAGAAAAATAATATTTATATTATAGAGAATGCACCCCCAGTGGAGCAACGTTGTGGGTTTGTGCTTTAAAAACCCACTTTCCTATAAAAGTAAAAAGTAAGTAGCAGCCCATTAACGTCCCACTGCTAGGCACAGGCCTCCTTACTCCGAGGATCGAGGGTTTTTAGAACATAGACCCACCACGCTGCTCCACTGTGGATTGGCCAGCATAGTACACAAGTGTACTCTCTATTCCTTCACTCTCATAGTCTGACGTGACGGCAATTCGACACGACCGGAGAGAGATCAGGCGTAGGACCGACGGCTTAACGTGTTCTCGAGGCACGGGGGTGGATCACACCGCCAACGTCTAAACATTTCTATAGCTTAAATAATCTTCAATGACATATTTCTTAAAATTATGTGGGGGCATTAAAAATTATTAAAAATGCGTATGCTCTAGCCAACAATTAATTTCTGAATAAAATATGGAATTACATATATATATATATATATATATATATATATATATATATAATATGGCATTTGTTGCTCTTTTTTGTAAAATAAATATAGTTTCAATATCCGCGATAGCGATTCGGGCAATTCGGGGCTACCGTGTCATAGATGGCAGCGACTCTTCGTGCGGGCGATCCCCCCTGGGAACTCCGGGTAGATGTTCTGGCGGCTGTTCTCTAGAGGAATAGAGGCGAACGGCCTGATGCTGGATAAGTCCAAAGAATCAGGATTTTATCTGACAGGACCCTGATTGAAAGGTAGAAGGAGGACGTACAGGTGTGTCCACGGTTGCGGCGGTGCGTCCATCTTTGGAAGATTGGCTTGCCAGGGGGCAATGCACACTAACCTACAGGTTGGAGCAGGCGTTAACCGGACATAGTTGCTTCGGCAAGTATTTGCACCAGATTGTAGACTGCGAAGAGACGCCTGCGTATGTGTGGAGCGGCCGTCGACAGCATTTTGGGTGCTATGATTGGCGATGAGTCAAGTCGGAGAGCAGTGACGTCCTTCTGCGAGGCTATCATCTTGCAGAAGGAGGCACTAAACAGGCAAAGGGAGATTATGGCAGACGCTACTCCCTCTCGCCGAAGGAGGAAGGGGGCGCCGGATGGCGCAATTTTGCTCGCCTGCTCTCCGTCAACTAAACTAAATCCTTTAGTCGGATTCATCCGGGGCGCCAGAGCTGAATGCGTCAGCGGACATCTGGACCCCAACACCTGAATGAAGAGGGTTCCGCTGGGTTAAGTGGGTATCCTGGTACGACCAGCGAGTCCCATACTCCCGATAGTTTTCCCATCGAAAAAAAAAACCCAAATCAGATTGCCGTAAGAAGTGCTATGAATAATGCGATGAATAATGAATAGCGGTGTAATAATAAACACTCGAGTATAGTTTGAAGTTTAGGTGAAATATTAAAGAGAAGCAAGCACTGGCTTGAAAATACTATATAATTGCTCTTATAACATTTGTACACTTAATTTATATTCACGTTTTATTTGAAGTAATAGATATATTTAGATTTTCTCAGAAATCTCTGCATCTTTAATTGCTTCGATATAATTAAAATCTAATTTCCATTTATGTCAAATACGAAAAATCTTTCATAGGCTCAGAATCTTAAAATATATTTTTGATAATTATTTTATAAATATAGGAATGTTTACATATTTAATTAGTTTGATTAAATAAGTAAACATTCCTATTTTTATGAAATAAACGTAAACGAATTTCGTGTGGTAACATAAATATTAGACAGCGTCAAAGCGACGCCCGATACGTAATTATATCTTAAAAGGTATTTAAAATGCATTTAAAAAGCGGTCAAATGCATTATAACCTTGTTATCCTTTGGCGTCAAACATCACCAAATAAGTCATTCTCTCGGATACTACCGTTTGTAGGTGAAAGGAATATTTTGGTCATGGCCTTATAAGTGCGGTAATTAAAAGTTATCAATAGTGTAGCCAGAACTTGGCAATGAAAAGGAAACTACACTAAATATATTTCTTTGAAACAGCTATAAGAAATTTCTTTGGTGAAATACACAGCATTCGCTTCGTTTGCAGTAGATTCCAGCATAATCCTTTTTAAATGAATAATTCTGTAATTGATTTGTTTATAAATAAATTACCATTTATATCCTCCCCCAAAGATATTTTGAACTAAAACTTCTTCGTGTTCATTTTTACTGCATTGCCTTCGATCGACGGTTGTAAATGTCTAATAGTCGCTTGGAAAGGTTTACAGTGAAACATGATTCTTAAATGCATAAAAAATTAATTAAAAACGATCTATTTGTGCAAATTTTCTTCGGGTTTCTTTCAGCCGAATAGCTCATGAACGAGGGTTACTCTGATATAATTATGGCTTTAAGTGGATCGGAAAACTTTAGAATATGATTAAAAGTATGTATGCGGTTAAAGAACACAGTTAAATTTGCAGTATACCTATACCGCATGCAATAGCGTAATATACCGTCTGGGGCCCGCGGCAAATTCTTTTGATGGGGCCTGTGGCAAATTTTTTTGATGGGGCCCTACTGCAAAAATCGTCACGTACTTATTTATATTTAATAGTACCACGTAAATAGTTATCCAACTCTAAGAACAATTTTATTTTCAAGGGCATGGGTTTATACATTTAATCACATTCAGCAGCCCATATATATACGTCCCACTGTTGTGCCTATGCCCTGCAGTGGGCTGGGCATATTTCCGATTGACCTATAGTACCATCCAAGCCATTCATCAAGAGACTTCACATTCATCTTCCATTCGCTAGCCTTTTGATGAAGGAACAATATCTTAAGGAAATAAAAATAACAATTTAATTTCAATATTTATGACATAAACAAAGTCTGTAGGGCCATAGAATTTTCAATAGGCAGAATAGGCAAGTCGCATAACCAGCCTAATCCCATATGCTTCGATGCATCTTGGGCCGGGACCCTGTTGGGCCAGGGGCCCGTGACATTTTGCCGGCCCTGCCGTCCTATAGTTACGTCACTGACCGCATCTCATAAAGTCCTTTCCCATGGTCTGCCAGAGGCCTTTTAATGTTGGAGAATACAAGGAGTCCTGCGTTTTTTATTAAATAAATTACATTTATATTCTTATATCCATAAGCATAAAAAACCCACTGGGATTTGTAAAGTATGCAAACAAGGAGTTAATCATCTAGGTATGCCAGCACAACAATTGCCGATTGAACAAACTTATACGACTGTGATTGGTGAACTTATTATTTTTGAGTGGGGCGTTTGATATAAGAAAGGTAGCATAGAAGAATATTTGTATTGTGTTTTAAGTTATTAGTATGTAATATAATAATGAAGAATCTGAGAATAGTATTACTTAGCCTACAAATTTGTGAGCGGCTCTAAAAATATTAATTTTATTTAAAATACCATTGACTTAGAAAGTAATTCTTACATTAAATAAAAATGTAAGTGTAAATATAAACATATTTTTCCTAATACGATGATGTAAGACGAATGAACTGCCAGTGCGAACTCAAAGAAACCATACAAAAGATTGCCCCACACTATTGAAATATAAATAGGTTATTTAATTGAATACAAAGAATCTGTTGTATATTTTTTGTAGTATTGTAGTTGTGCGAGTGTTTTATAGGCTTTGAGGGAATAACAGTGTACAGTATATCTCCTTTTTGTTCACTCTTACAACTAACCGTAGCGGTACCTGTTAGGTTTTATGGCATCTTTATGATTTTGTAATTATATTTGTTATATAAATCTTATTTTAATGCTACATGAGATGAAATCAAATTAAAATGTCTTTCTTATATAGTATAGCAGCGACTTTACTGCGTTCGTAAGTTGATTATAGTGGTCTAAGGACCACTCTACAATAAGTTGTAGAGTAGTGTAATTGTAATAATCCAAATATTAGATATTATTGGTAGCATTAATTTTTAAATCAATTTCGCAACCAATGTTAATTTTGATATTATGTCTTTAATAAAAAAATATATTAACCTGTTTTACTTCCGTACGCAGAAATTTGAGATTATTTTGTCTCCTATGCAATAATGTAAAAAATATTCAACTCACACGACCTTTTAAAACTCATTACATACAAAGAAACCTTTAAACCTTTTGTTTAAACTTTTAATATATTGTATACAAAATAAATTCAGTAATGAGTTAACATTTGAATTAAATTTATTAATTTGAAGTGTGTTCTAACATAAGTTTTAAGAATTTTTTTTTGGACTTGGACAAATGAAATAAATACGATTAAAAATTTGAACAAGAGGTATATTATTTGAAGAGTGACAACTAATAGCTTATTAATTGAATGACATATTAGTTTATGTCAGTAAACATTATTTGACATATTGTGGATAACATAATATAAATCTATATCAAAGTTTACGTCAACAACAAACTCTACACGGAAATAAAATTAAGGGCGCTATCCAACCACATCGTCGGTCCCTATTGTAAAAAGTTATGCCCATGTACGACGAGGGAAATTGGAATTAGGTTTCCTTGCCATACTGTTTATTTTTATACATGCTATATATGTTGTAGCTAGCCCTTTGACTAACTATATTGATATTAACAGTAGTAAAGTTTATATTGTTGTTAACAGATTTGCGTTGGACTGTAATCTCACCTGATGATACAATCTTAGATAAGTTTGCTAATCTTGTTTTTCCGCTGTGAAATGATTTTATACACAAACCCCGACCCGTGGGTCAGGAGGGTGGGACTCGGTGAGGAAGAAGACCTCGCAATACCCGCTAAAACCCAACGGAACCTTCATCCATGAATAAGGTACCAAGGGCTGAACTTTTAGTTGTTATCAGGGTATATAGCAACAACTGAAGTCTCCTACCCATCTAAACCTGGACAAATTATTGTAGAATAACATCGATCCTAAATTTCCCTTGTTGGGAATCGAGCTCCGGACCTCTGCTAACGAATCGAGTACTTGGACCATTGAACCAACGAGGCTGTCCGATGCAACAGCAACTCCATCCCGCACGTTTTTTATAGATTTAGTTGCATAGATGTCGTAAACTGTACCTTGGATCTATTATATTTCTACATTTTTTGGAAAAAAAAGCCTATTTTTCAGAGTTTGACCTATCAAACTAATATAGGTAATAACAAGCTAAAATAATAAAGGTCTTCATTTTTTTAAGTACTGATTCAACCTATCCACATACAATATATATGTATACACAGTAACTCCTGAAAGATTTTGCTAGAAGGGTATCTGATATCACCAACATTCCCAAAGCATCACATAAGGAGCCCCTTAACTGGCCTCTAAATGCAATTAGGAGACACATAAAGGGGAAGTTGGTGAAATCGGTCATAAAACTCAGATGCGCAAATAGAATTGCGTTAATCAATAGGATAGGTTATTTTGTATTACATTAGAAGATGAGTATACACTTCGCTATTATCCGTACTAAGTTATTGTAATCTTTGCTATATTTTAAATTTCAAACTGCAGTCTAATTTCACATACGGCTTTAATATTTTATGTTTATATACTGTACGTATACTCATACTCTTAGTAAACTTATTTTATTTACGTTCTAATGGATCTTTTGGCTTACTCTTAAAATTGATTTAGTAAAATGTGCGATTACATTTGATCGTTTCGTACTCTTGAAAACAAAAGCAGCACTAAATTATGTCAACACAACGCGGTTGATTCGAGAATTAAAACTTGAATTGAATTGAATGAAGTACAAAATGTACATCAATTATGTAAAGTTCTTCAAAAGTAACTAATCCATTGAAATAATTTTCAAAAGGTGTCGTTTTGTCGAAATAGAATGTGAGTTGGACAGGGTAAACTAGCTGATCGAATATAATATTATATTCATAGGAAAATATTAAAAGATTTTTTGTTGCGATAATTTGATTATCCTTCAACAAAAACTCGAAATGTGTTGACTGTCTAACTGCGTTGGGCAGGCGGATTTACGCTCAAAGATAGAACTGAGAATAAATATTTTAGGGGGACTTTCATAGTTGCGGAAATAGGCAATAAGGCGAAGGAGTGTAGGTTGAGATCGTACGGCCATATACTGCGAAGATCTGATGACTATGTTGTCAAAAAGCGCCTTTGCATGGACCCAACAAAAAGGGGAGAGGAAGACCAAAGACTGGAGTCTTTGGTCTTCCCCTCCTTGGTCGACGAGTGTCCATAGAGACATAATAAAAACAGGTGTAATATACGATGACGCTTCAGACAGAGTAGAAAAGTGGCGCCTCATGGTTGGGACAGCAGAACCCGCATAGACGGGATAAGGCGAGGCCAATAATAATGATGAAAATCTGATTACCGGTGATCACACCCAAAAAATTTTATTTTTATAGCTATATTATATACTTTTGGGCAAATGGGACATAGGAGTGCTTACATGGCGCCGGTATCACGTCCTAACTTTATAGCTCACTCTACTCGATTGTTTTCATTTCCTTTGCCACAGATCGATACCAGGTTTGTTTAGGACAGCTGTAAGGTTCTTAGAATCCTACTTTATTTAGTGCCCTTTATGTCACAATGGTACTAGTACTTGCTTCGTGAGCAACTGCACAAGTTTCGATTACGGCTAGGTTAATTTAAAAAATTGCATTTTTTAACTTATCTAAGTGTGGTCAGGAGTAGTCTTTGGCCCTGGTAAGATACTATGTACAAAATTAGGAGCTAAATTACCTTTTATTAGGTGAGATAACAATCAAGCTCTAACCTGACAACAATAAAAATTGTATATCTTGTTCAAATTTTCAATCGTTAATAAAATACGTCTTACTCGTCCAATCAAGTTCTAATATTTTTAAACTTCTACAGAATAACATGGTTCCTACAATTTGTTTTAATAATATAAAAATTTAATTTACAAATGAGCTGTAAAACTACATAATACACTGATCAGATTTGCTAAAAAAATGTAAAACGTTATTTTACTAAATTTATTTATTTATTTATGCACCTTTTTACTGTGGTTGTTAAATAAACTTAACTAATTCAGCATTTTTTTTTTCAAAAAATTGATTTAGGGTATCCCTTGTGTTCTATAAAAATCCACTTATTATTTTACTATATCTAATGTTCTCTTTTGCAACAATCCAGCAGATGTTTGTGATTGCTTTTTGCTCCAGAAATGTTATAGAGAAGTCTAAGATAAGGGGCAATTTGCACAAAAAATCTTTGCTCTTTTGTTTTATTTATAAATTTAGTCCATTGATACGTGTGATAAATAAATTCATAAAAGTTGAGTATGTTCAATGTAAGTATTGTGCGGATGTACGTTTTAATACTCAATCGTTAATAAAGCACATTTCTTTTGATATACGTTCAGTATTTTTTTTATTTGTAGTGGATCTCACCTAAGTTTACTATAATAATTCGTTATTTGAATTTCATTACTCGCTATTCGAATGTCGTTACTCGCTGGCGCAGTGGTGCCAGTATTCGCCTAGCGAGCTGAGATCCCGGGTTCGATCCCCGGTAGAACCAATTAGGAAAATTGTATTTTCTAATTTGTCTGAGTCTGGACTGGTGGGAGGCTTCGGCCGTGGCTAGTTACCATCCTACCAGCAAAAACGTACCGCCAAACAAAGAGATTTTTGTTCCGGTGCGATCCTGTGTAGAAACCACAAGGGGTATATCGCCCCTTACCAGATTAGCGAGCTTACATCTTAGACTATATCATCACTTACCATCAGGTGAGATCACGGCCAAGCGCTAAACTGTCAGCAATAAAAAAAAATATTATATTGTAATAAATGGGAACCTCCTTGAATTTTCTAATATTGTTAAGGACTTAATTACTTATGTATGGCGACAAAAAGTTGAGTAGATATAAATCAACAATTTCTATAACTTGTTCTCTATTCTATACTTAACATATTTAGGAAGCTTTATGATATACTTTTACGATGGCTTTGCTTTAGTTCGGTTTAATAAGGCAAATTTAGGAATGCCTAATTTCTAATTTGACTAAGTCTGGACTGATAGGAAGCTTCGGCCGAGATTTGTATTCTGAAATAATACAGTGGAGAGACCATAAGAGGTAAATTAACTCTTACCAGGGTAGCGCGCTTCTATCCTAGACGTATCATTACTTATCACCAGTTGTGATTACAGCCAGGAGTTAACCTGCCAGCAATAAACAAGTACTCTATATTATATTGGTACATAAATTGATGATCTTGCAATTCGATATTACATAAATTACATATATGTAGCATATAAAATGAATCGATACTGATGTTCAAGAAGAGATCATTAAACATCGTTGTTTCTCGGCAGCGTATAGATAGCTATTGACATATTTTTAACAAGCAAGCAATGAAAAATAAGTATGCCATTAATTAAAAAGTACGGTCACAATGAGAGGTCGCAAACAAGAGCACTCATATACATACTTTGTTTACAAAATACCGATTTTTAATTTTTACATTACTGTTCAAAGAAGTATAGTGTATACAGACTTCATTTATATGTCGGAGAATAAGAGAGGAGAGCATAAAGCATAGCGGCGTAGGGTTCTTCGCCGACATCGTCATTAATGGCATCCATAATTTCCTTACTGTGGGCGTTCGTGGGTAATGTTGGTGCAGTCAAACTATTTATTAACTGGCATTATAATGTTCACTCACTTAATGTTCCTGATATCAATTTATACAAACTCATTAACAATAATAGCTAGGACGTAACGCGACAGTTTCAAAAGTCCCTGCCCCGGCGGGCCGTCACCCGAGAACTGCCGAGAGAAGCGCGCTGAGCTCCCACTTATTGACTCTACCCCATGGCGATAGACAGATGGCGACAGCGTTCCACAGACTATTTCACACGAACCAGCGATCTACAGACTATGCACTCCGACATATCTATTTTTTATAAACTGGTTGCCTCCAGGAGTGTAATTCGCATAGTTCCAGATACTGTAGCAATTTGATAAAATACCGATCGAAACGTCATCAAGATCAGTCCAGCCGTTGAAAAGGAGTTACACATTTATAATAAATAATAAAAAAGGTTTATGAAATACAATCATTTTGTGTACAAGCTAGTTACAGGGGCCCCTGTACTGAGTTTGATACCCGTATTACTGGGTGCCCCGGTCATTCGACATTACAGCACGAAATTTATACACATAAGCCTTTTTTTAAACAAAATAAATAATCTTAACAATATTTTAAAAGTTACATATTAACGTTAACATAACAGCATTGATAAGAATAAGGGTCAAATTTGCATATACAATAAAAGAAACCATTTCCGGAAATTTTTGAAACATAAACGCCAGAGCTGCTATTTATGGCTCATTATGAAGTTGTGAGATATTTAACAATGTCGTACGCATGATCAAATGTCGCTTATAGATGTAACGATGAGTACTACAGTTTGTTCACGATAATAATGCTGTGAGTCATCATTCTAGCCACGCCCTATCAAATATTTTCAAAGAACTAGTCTAGAACTAGTAAAAGATTTGATGGTTAGGGGGCGGGGCAACTCACTGCATTCTTAACGCGAACAAACTGTAGTCTATAGAGGTCCACGAATTATCTGATCAAAGTTTTTATCCCTCTCCTATAGAAGTAGTAGGGTCTAAAAATAATGAGACTGGGCAGTTCCCCTCACTTAAAGAGGTATCTCGCTTATCCAGCTATCACTTATCCAGGTTCGATTTCGTATTGGCCCGACCCGGGACTCTAACCCAGGACCTTACGTCTCGATGTAGTCGAACATCGACCAATAGACCAATGAGGCATGACGACACGTCTATGCTTTTAATTATCAACAGCAGAAGCCTGCCAATACAGTTTTGTGACACTAACCAAACTTTTTGAGTGAAAGTAGTGTATAATATGTTTGTAATTTGTTTTTATTTGCAAGCACCAAAGTGTACTGTTGCGAAACGCCTTCTCCTTAATAGAACAAAAGCTGTAGAAGTAATTTCTTTCGTAGACATGTTTACGTTGGTCCCATTCCACACTAATTGAGTTTGGGACTGGTGCTTAGACACTTAGAAAATTACTGGTGAATAAATTACTATTGGATGCGCATTTTCTTTAAATGTTATTCAATTTACTAATAGAATTTTATTGAAATCAAAATTAGTTAGTATTGGTAGTTAATTTAGAATTCTGTAATTGAATTAATATTACATATTTCTACAGAATAAACACTTGTATGGTGCCCCGCTGCATCACCCACGTAGAAACCGATCTCGTGGCTGTGGAAAGTCTACTATTTCGGACTCTAGATTTATTTTCGTTAACATAAAAGTTTTTTAGTTTTTAATTACTTCCTTTCAGATTATTAGATACATACTTACATTCATAATCTAATCAATATACAGATTTTATTTTACAACCAATATATATCCAACTAATAATTTTTAAATTCGTAATGTAGAATGTCCGATATTAGCAAATTTAAAAATACTCTACAGGTATTGAAAAAATCTTTATTTCAAGGAGGTAATGGAAGAATTTATGAAACCGCCCCAGTAATGTTTAGCTTAATAAAAATAAAAACAGTTTAGGTACATCGCTACAATTTTATTTACATTGACATTTTTAAATTCGTTAAATCTTTTGAATGGGATGTCCCATTTTAATAATTTAAAAAGTATTATACATATATTGAAACAGTCTTTAATAATNATATAATTTATTTAATAGGATAAGGATTAATAAGTAGGTATGAATAATATGGTTTGATTATTGTCGGCACTTGTCGGCACTTTTAACTCTTAAAATCTAAAAAAATACTAATAGTGGCATAACTACAGTAGTTAAACATATGGTATTGTGGACTTTTTCGTGTAATATATACGAATAACATTGTAGAACAATTTGTTAGTTCTATCATCAATAGTTTCCCCATCGCACGAGATGACAGATTTTTCTGACACCTTGGGTTACATTGACGCATTTTAATTAGAGATCTCTATTTCTAATTTTGAGAACGTAATATAGCCTATGTCGCTAAATGAAAATGCAACTTTTAATAGTGAAAAATTTTTGAATTCGGTCCATTAGATTTTGTATGAGGACGTTACAAGCATACATACATACAAAGTTACAAAAATACAAATGTTTCCTCTTTGTAATATTACTTTACATATATAGTATATACTAGCTGAACCTGCGACTGCCTGAAACGTTTTTTGGGTAGCAATTTCATTAAGTCAAGCAAATTGTTTTACAAATAAGAAACATGACCTCTACTTGGCAAAGGAATATTCCTATCAAACTTCAAGTCTCTACGCCTTATGGTTCCAGAGATATCATGATAAGTCAATAGGATAAGGTAAAAAAGTTGAGTATAAACCCATTAACGTCCCAATACTGGGCACAGGCCTACTCACTCATATGAGAGTGGATTTTTTGTAGCACAGACCCACCACGCTGTCACACTGTGGATTGGTAGGCATAGTACACAAGTGCACTCTCTATTCCTTCACTCTCATACTCCGATGTGACGGGAGTCCGACACGGTCAGAGAAAGATCAGGCGCAAGATCGACGGCTTAACGTGCTCTCCGAGGCACGGGGATGGAGAATACCGCCAACTTCCCAACTTCGGGCAAATATTGAGAAAATCTTAATAGAAAATCAATATCGATTTTGAATTGGTCCGACGCGGGACTCGAACTCAGGACCTCAGGTCTGTAGTTGAACATGCTCACCACAAGACCATTGAAGCCGTTCACTAGACCAATGAGGCGGTTAGATACCTGGATACCTCTTTTATATATATATAGATTTGTAGTATAATATTGTCTATTGCACAAACTATAGACATTAAATGCGTTACAATATAACATTGGCTAAAATGAAATACAAATGCGTTAACGTGTTTAATAAATATTAATAAAACTGTTTTTAAAATAAAATTTTTGTGGTGTTCAAACTAAGCATTAGATTTGCAACCGCAGTTGTCGTAAAAAAATGTCACAGTATCTCTTTATATATGCTATTTGTGATATTATATATTTACTTTATAGTTTTCTTCACTTGCGTAAAAGAATCTGTTATTCATTCTCTCGTATAGTGAATGTATACGAAGATTTGTTATGACAAGCAAATCTTTATGTAAATAGAAAAGTATTGATTTGTTTGCCTGCTGAATATAAATTACAATTTCCATTTATCAATAGTAAGACACTATAGAGAATTACTTATGATAGTCATAGTGGTAAAAACTATAAATATAGACAGATGTATACTTTATTGAACACCATAAAAATAGGTCTCTTTCAGAGAATCCTTGCGGTTAGGCAGATAGTCAAAGAAAAGAGAGAGAAATTAGGCGATGTTACAATAGAAATAAACACATATATTACGTAGAATATCTATATACATAAAGATATTTACATATATGTATATATACATGTATATATCTTTATGCCAAGATTCCGCTAAATAAAAGACAGATATATACGAATGGAAATCAAATCATTTCCGGAACGCCGACGCCACCTATCGGTGCTAAACAGAGTCAATGAGTTACAGGCCGGCGGCGTTCTCAACCGTGCTCGAGTAACTGTCCGCCAGAATGGTCGACTATTGAAACTGCCGCGCGTTCCTAACTATAATGTATAACTTAATGTATTTATGTAATTTGATGCCGGGAACATTAAGTGATTGGACATTTATAATCTGGTTAATTAATAAAGTGTTTGACCGCGACCAACATTACCCACCGACGGCCACAGTTTGGAGGTTGAATTATGGATCCCACTAATAACGATTTCGGCGGAAACCTGTGCTCTTCTCCGACATATGTATATAAAACACAAAAATTATTTTTACCTATCTCTGTTATAGACTTTTAAAACTAAGTGATATGCCCCAAACTGGTTGCATTAGAAAACCAATAAATAATACGATGTTGATTTTAATACATTTATTTTATTTATTTGTTTGGAAAAGAATCAATTATTTTATTATTTAAACAATTATTATACATTGAAAACTACATCATAACTAAATACACAAAAATGACTCAAGTTTTATTAATTACTAAGATATTAAATAGCTTTAATATATAATAACATTAAAAGAGTATATTTAATTACATTTTTCAGGAACGCGCGGCAGTTTCAATAGTTGACCACTCAGGCAGACTGTTACTCGATAACTGTCGAGAACGCCGCCGGCCTGTTACTCATTGTGCTGTCTAGCGCCGATAGATGGCGCCGACTTTCCGGAAATTATTTGATTCTTGATCTTTATATAAGGGATTCCCTTTCGTATTCTCTCCAATTAAGACACCAATCCGTTCGTAAACATTTATAAATTAGGTACTACTTTTTTAACATTCATCAGACTTTACGGTTATTTATTCGTACAAGAGGTGTTATTTTGTATATCGGCTTGAGATGCTATATTATTTCGATATAAATAAAAATAGTGATTGAATAAATTGAATTATTGGCATAGTGAATTCGGCGACATTTGTTTTATCGTATAAAAGTTAAATCTCCTTGTTTATTAAAAAAGGACCGTATTTTTTACGTTCGAATAGAGACGCTCTAGCCTGTATGTTACTTGTTGCCAATATGAATTAATTATAAGCTGTAAAAATTACTTAAACATATTTTGAGCTCATGTATAGACTTATGTTGGTAAGTATCTGACATTGTCCTGAAACCTATAAACGCCGTAATTGGATTCGTGTCTTCACAGCTGAATATTGAAGACAGCAAATAAAAATAATAGTTTCAAAAGCGTTAAAATTTGCGTAACACTAAATATTGGTAATATAAAGAGATCGCGAGTAATGAAACTACTCATATACAAAATGAATACAGCTATTTCCATTAAAAGGAAGATGTTTCTGCCTAATATGTAATATAAAACACGTTATATATGCCTCAAATCGTTTCACCAGAAAGGTAATATATAGTAAGACGGTTTTAAACCTTTTATCTCACTCACAGTTCACGAGATTTTGAAAATACGCGTGAGTGATTTAAATTTTAGCAATTTGGAAATAAGTACTTCTTTCCTTATAGTGTTACGAAATCGGTAATTACGCGGGGAATATCCAGTATAAGCTAAAAGCGACCATTGACCCTCTTATCACGAGATCTTCAAAACTTACCATGCGATTTAATTGAAATTCGGCAAACATATTCGTTTCATACTGTAGATGCTCACTAAAAACTGATTACCCGATGCTCTCCGGTAAATGTGAGCAACGTGCCAAACTGGCAGGTATTAGCTGATTTATGTACAAATCTTACGCAATCGACTTGGTCTTTTACAAAGCGATTCCGCTCACTAAGATTTTCCCATTCCCCCGGTATCGGTAACTAGAAGAGGACTCCGCTAGGAACAGTTCTTGCGTTATTGAATTCAGGAACCCAAATAAACCATTGTTCAGGCTGCAGTTTTCTTACAATTTTATTCTTAGAAAAAGTCGCCCACGTGGTTCTTTTTTGAAACGGTGCCGTCAAACGGCGGTAAATCACCAAATTATCTTCACAAGTGAACATGTAAGCATCACATTATGGGAAGGGACGGCGGTCGTATTACTAATAATGCTCTGGAATGAGTTCCATAAGAAAAAGGATATATGGCCGTTCCAACGGACTTAACGCACAAGTAACGGAAATGAAAAACCTATGAAAATAGTTACAGAGGCACAACATTTATATTTATTTAGGATCAAAAAGTAAAAAAGCTGAATTAAGATTCTAGAATGTTTCAACTTTAGTAGAAAATGTGGTCAAAGCTTAATCGGATCGAAATGAATTCGTAAAATATTGTTATTATAAATTATTATTTGGCATATAGTAATAGTGCCAGATTTTGGCATATAGTAATAGTGCCAGAACAGCACTGAGCACTCTGGCAACGTCACGTAAGTGGGAAAGACACACAAGAGACTTTGACAATATCAATATTGAACTTTCCTTTTTTGTTATCGTTAAAACGGCATGGCGGTGAAGCAGCTACTTTATTATCTACACAACATAAACGTATTCTTTAAAATCTATTGGGATTTCTAAATAACGAAACAAACATAAACATTAGACAAACAATACCATAAGAAGAAAAAAAAACTTTTAAATTTAATTCATTTTTAAATGACGGGACGAACATCTAATGTTTGACAGTTAGGAATAATTGTTAAGAGAAAGCGAAATTATTGTTTTTACTATGTTCCAAGAATTTTTTACATATTTTTTTCACCTATTAAACCTTCCCTGGACTTTTACAAATAATTCAAATGCAAAGTTAGCCAAATCTGTCCAGCCGTTATCTAGTTTTACCGTGACAAACAAACAGCATGTTATTAAATAGATTTTTTTATCTTTCTTCCTTTTTATTAGCTTTGTCATCATTTATAACAAAGAATTATGGCAAAAATTATACGTGATTGTAACAACTTTTACAGATAAATAATTTGTTATAAAAGATAATAAATAAGTATAGAATGTAAACTAGACCTACACATGTGATTCATTTCAAATACATTATTTGCATAAAACAAGCAATTTTAAATTATTATATTATGCAGCTATGAATTACGAACATTTTGATATGTTTAATGAACTCATTAGTAAACGTACTCGTATATTATCAACACTGTTGACATTAAGCGACATGCAAATATAATGAAACAACTTTACATCTAAAAAAAATAGCTATTCTTTATTCTCCGTACCTTAAATTTTTCGGTCTTTCCGCCTCTTTTAATCGACTGACTGAGTTATGGTTTCTTCTCAGAACATTGCACGAAAGAACCATAGTAATCTTAGCTTTTAAGTTGTTCTATAAAGGCCTCAGTGTAATTTCATTTAAGTAACTTAGTATTTAGTGAGATAAATCTATCAACTGGTACTGTTATGATTATTATTATTTTTTTTAATTTATTCTTTATTTGTAATCAAAGAGCTTACAATTCATATAAAAAAATGCAATTCATTTTACGCTTAATATAAGGCCATGACATTTATGTAAATAACAGAGTAAAGCTTACTTAAATAATAATACAAGCAAATAATGTTGCCTGCGTGCGCATTGGAGAGAGAGAGAGAGACTGCGTGTATGTATCTGTAAGAATGTGTGTGTGTGTGTGTATATATATATATAGTTTTGGTAACCCTAATAAACCCTTTTTTTTTAAATTTATGAAATAGTAAAAGGTATTTTTTATTAATTCTTTTTTCTATGGTGTTTTTATAAAAGGAAGAAGTCTAATTTTGAATATGTGTTATTGCGCGCTAGACGGGCGGTGACAGGAATTTGTGCATAATGTGTTATCGTATCATACATTGTATATTCGCTTATTCGGGATAATCTCAGAAATCAATTACATGGGATCGGATTTTGGCAGAATTTTTAAGGGAAAATTCATTACCGACAATCTAAACAGCTACCGTTTTATTTATACAATGTATAATTATAATATAATGTATTCTAAGGAAATGAGAAATTCTGCCAGCATTACTCCATTATTTGAAAAAATATTTTATTTTTAATGATTATTACATAGCATCTTATCGGAGCGTGAATATAAAGGGGGTGTGATTTAAAAGAATATATTACACGACTCTATAAACGTAACTTTAAAAAGAATCCTAAAGTATATTCTATAGTTTTTCGGTGAATTATACACAAAATAGAAAGAAGATGCCTCTTTTTAAAAAAAAAAAGTTTGTTTTCTGATAGTTACAGTAATAAAACACTGTCCAGTAATTAAGTAGTTCAAACATTTTTCTGGGTAAAAGCAAACTTTTTGTTGCCGTATATTTTCCCGCCAATTAAAATTTTATACTTTAATGAAAAATTTTGTTTTGACCCGTGACAGATTGTTAACAATAATGTATTATTTTAAATAAAACGCTGTAGTGAACTAACACATTGTACAATTATATTGCAAAGGTGCTATAAAATTTGATACTCAAATTCACTTAAATACTTAATAAATCTTTATTCGTCCCATAATTACATATTTTATTAATATTACCCTTGACCCCCAAACTAGTACCCATGTCTTGGGGGTCAGTTACTTCCTGTTATATTATAGGAACTCTACATCATCTACATCATCATAAAATTAACATGAAATTAAAACAAAGATAATTTACATTATGTTAATAGTTTAAAGGAATGCGTACGTGTGTCTCTCTGTCTGTTCGTGTGTGTGTGTGTGTGTGTGTGTATGTGTACGCGCGAGTGTGTGTGTGCGTATGTTTGTAGGTGTGTTATTTACTTGGCTAAAAAAATTATAGGTTTTAGAAGATTATTAACGTACTATAAATATATGTCGGAGAATAACAGAGAACGGAGAAGCATAAAGCATAGAGGCGTAGGGTTCTCCGCCGACATCGTTATGAATTGGTTTCATTATTTAATTTCTTATTCTGTGGGCGTTCATGGGTAATGTTGGTGCAATCAAACACTTTATTAATTAACTCGGATTATAATGTTCAATCACTTAATGTTCCCGATATCAATTTACACAAACTCATTAACACTAATAGCTAGGAACGCGACAGTTTCAATAGTCGACCACTCCGGCCGACCGCCACTCGATAACTGCCGAGTGACTCCCGCCGGACTGCCACCATGGACTCTGTCCACGCCGATAGATGGCGCCAGCGTTCCACAGAAATCTGCCCTCCGACATATATATAAAGTAATGGGTCTTTTTTATAATTTAAAGTTTTAAGATAATTCTTTCCATTTTTCCTTCTCCTTTAAATGTTGAGTATTTGTTAACCTTGATATATAGTCCCTATTATATATATCCTTGTGAATTTAATACATGTAATAAAATTAAGTTGTAAATGTATTGTATTCATGTGTAGTATTGTGTTGTCCCTAACCTTTAAGTTTTTATTTTTTAGTGGTGGTGATAAATGACTAAAAGATGTCAACCATTTGTAGATTATCAAAATTTTGATTCGCAATCACAGAAACCGTACAATTTCCCCCGTGCATTTTCCAATTAACGTGACACTGGAGACGTTGTGTGTGCCTTGTCACTCTTGAAAGCCAATTATTAAAAGAAGAAGTAGGTTTTCTGTAATTTAGTTCAATCAAATCTATTCAAATAGTAATTGGTAACGCAATCTGTATGTCTCGATATATTAAAATACATAACTATTAACGTAGAAGTAATATATAAACATAACAGAAGACACATATGTATCAATCACTATACAAAATCACTGAATATTTCCAACAAATAAAATTTAAAGCGTAACTTGTGAACTGTTTATGCTGATTTAATGCATCCAATAAAGCATTTCGTCGTAAACTAAACAATTTTGTTGAAATTGAGCAATCAAATGGAATTTCATTTTGTTAGTAAAGAATATTGAAGCGCTTTTAGTCTATATCACATTAGACAACCTCCTTGATGTAAGATTTAAGAAGTACTGTACTTTGTGGTCTTTGTTTTTAAATAAAGTAAGTAGTTAATACAATACAAACCTTCCTACATTTAACCAAAACAATTATAATATTCTACAAAATGAGAACTGTATTTAACTTTAATTTACATTATAAGAGTGACTTCATTTAGTTAATTTGGTTGCAAGCCAACTGTAGAATGCACTGTGCTCAGAATATTCGCTCTGAGGTATAATTAAATGCCTTACTTTTTTTTATATATGTATAATATAACTAGGAATTCCCCGCGGTGTCACTCGCGAATACATTATTTTATTTAGATTGAGATTTTTAAATTTGTTATATCTTTTGAATCGAATGTCCGATTTTAATAATTTGAAAAGTATTTTACAGATGTTGAAATGGTCTTTAATCATATATTTATTTAAGGATTTATACAGAGGTATGAATAATATGGTTTGATTATTGTCGGCACCTTTATTAACTTTTTAAATGCAAAAAAGTAGTTCTAGTGGCATAACTACAGTAGTTGGACATATAGTATCTTGAAATTATTTATAGATATTAAAATGTTCTACAATATTGCAACACATTTTTTTGTTCCATCATCAATAGTTTCCCCAGCGCACGTGATGACAGATTTTATGTGACCAATTTTTTCACACCTTGGGTTGTATTAGTGCATTTTTATTAGGTATCCCTATTTATTTTGACACAGTGATATGGCCTATGTTCAATGAAAATGCAGCTTTCTAATGGTAAAAAAAAATTAAAATCGGTCTAATAATTTTTGTGTGAAAACTTAATAAACGTACATACAAAAACTCAAATGTTTCCTCTTTAAAATATTAGTTTAAATTCTTATGTGTTTAGATTTTAAAAATATGTTTATTGCAATTTTTTTAAAACCGAGAGATATTTAACTATGCTTAGCTTAGCTTAACTATCAACTAAATTACATAAGCCTCAATTAGACACCAGCGTACTTTAAGTCCCGCGTTAAAGTGTATAACATTAATAAAATAAATTGAAATTTAAGTGTAATGATGATGATGAAAAAGGATTCGTGACTGAATTTCTTGTAAATTATTCTCAGAATAGAACGCGAAGGATCTTCAAGTTTAAATTTAAATCATAAATAATACGAGAAAATGGGGATGTTAAACTATTCCGAAGTGTTATAAAAAGTTGGATAAAGAATTTTTGACTTGAGCTACGTGATTGTGGTCAACACAAAAGTTCTTTTCGTTTTCTACTAAATGAAAGACAGGAAAATGACTACAAAAGCGTTAAGTGCATTATTGTATACTTATCTGAAGACGTCGCTACACAAAAGGTCGATAGAGAAAACTTTGTCCCTTGAAATGCTCGGTCACATGAACGTAATAAATCACAAACATGTCAAGACTATTATTTATTATCGTAATAAGTCAAAACTAAACTTTAAACTATTTGCGATAGAATTCGCTATGTAACAAAAAATATTGCCAGAATATTTTACATTTATTTTTATTTATTGGAGCACCAATAGCTATATAACTAAATAGCTATGTAAAAATTTAAAGTAATTTATTGGAAAATAATTATAACATGAATAATGTAGCAGTAAATTAATTGAGTATTAAATTTTTCAATGCCCGCAATATATATATATATATATGTCGGAGAACAAAAGAGTAGCAGGGAGTAAAAAGCATAGGGGCGTAGGGCTCTCCGCCGACATCGTCATTAATGGCTTCCTTAATTCAATTTCCACACTGTGGGCGTTGGTGGGTAATGTTGGTGCAATCAAACACTGTATTAATTAACTCAGATTATAATGTTCAATCATTTAATGTTTCCGATGTCAGTTTATACAAACTCATTAATAGTAATAGTTAGGAATGCGACAGTTTCAATAGTCGACCGCTCTGGCAGGCCGTCACCCGAGAACTGAAGAAACGCGATAGACAGATGGCGCCAGCGTTCCACAGACTATTGCACTCCGACATATATATATTGAGTTCAAGTTTTCAATCGTAAAAAAATACCATTTTATTTATCTATTCAAGTTCAAATATATGATATAAAAATAGGAAAACAAAACACTGCTCGTAGAGGGTTCCATTCAAAATAAAACGCCTAAGTTTCTGCGTAAATTTAGAAAGTCGTCCTTTAATAAGCCTTTATGAAGAGACATGTGATGTCCCAAAGGGCCACACTGGCTGTGCATAGAGGAATGTTGGTACCAGTTTTATGTATGGTAGTGAAAGTTGGGTATGACAGAAGAAGCATAAAGCGTTGAGAGGTATGAGTGGATTGAAACTCAGTGACAAAGTAAGATATAGTGTGATGAAGATATAGGGACTAAAATTGAGAAAGGTATGCTTAGATGCTTTGGTCACGTAGAGAGGAGACTGACAAAAAGGATTTATGAGTCAAGAGTGAATGAGAAAGTTGGAAGGGGAAGATATATAGGTTCCAAGGCGAACTTCCTGGACCAAATCCAGTTTTTAAATAAAGGCCAGGTTAAGAGTACTTTAAACGAAGAACTGGTAAGAAAGGTTTAATGAGAATAAAAGAAGCAAAGGAGATATGCAAGGGTCGTAGCAAGTGGAAGGATGTGGTCTCTGCCTACCCTTATGGGAATGAGGCGTGATGTTATGTATATTTTTTAATAATATGAACAATCGTACATTGGAAAAAATATGAAGATATTACCATATTAGACGATTCAAAAATGCTGTAAAAGTCTACATGGTTAAAAAATCTACGATTTGATATAATCTAACTGGATTTTTTTTACACAATTGACGTTAATGTCTGTGTATACAATGTGAAAATTATTTCAGAGTGCTTCTATTTATTTCACTATGCAAGCAAGAGAAATATTGTCACTACTCATTACGAAACGACTCAGACATTAGAAACACCTGCGAGGCGCTTGAAGCTTTCTCGTTACAAGACTAAATGAGCACCTTTTTGTTCTGTTGAATTACAAAGAAATTCCACCTTTGTTTATATTATAATGAAACGGTGCACTGCCGTAAATCCTCAGAGTTTATACCGCATTTTCTTGCATATGCATATCGCAAAATATATAGAAGTCTAGGTATAGGGCTGAAGCAATTAAAATAAACTATACCTATAAACTGTTTAACCAAAGATTACATAACTATTTTGGTCATATCGCTTAGAGACAGCCAGATAACCTGGCGAAACTGGTCGTAGTAAGCGGGGTTGAAGAAAAAAGAAGAAGGGGTCGCTCACCAACCCTTAAATAATAAAAACAAGAGACTCCAGATTTCAACAGCCGCAAAATAAGCACAGGACAGAGAGTTCTTTATTATTTTCCTTTATTCTTTAAAGTCACTTGCACTGACATATAGCATTTATGTTATATTATTCACAATATTTCCAAAAAAGCGATAATGTAAAACCCAAAGGTTAAACTGATACTGATCCATTGAAACTTGGGAGATGGGATCTGAAGAGAGTTTGATTTTTTATCTCTTATAGAGTCTTTTCATTCAACCAGTTTCCCAAATAAGCAAGATAACATGACGGTTGTCTTTTTTATAGAGGGTACTATTATGAAAGGACGTACTCCTTTATTGTACGATCCCTTAGATAGTGGCAAACAAAGCAAGTATGGGACGGAATTGGGTTTCGATAAATATGGCAAGGAAAGAATGGCTGGTTGTTATGAAGACCTAGAAGTATAAAGAGCCATGAATCATAGAAAGAAGAACTTAATATTATATGTATTACTAAATATATCTCGATAAATATATTGGAAAGGCAATCGCTAAGTGTTTGTGGCATATCACCTTTTCCGTTTCCGAATACCAATAAAATTTTTCATGTAATAATCAGAAAATGAAACGAAGAATGTGATTAAATACGAATAATAGAATAATTAGTATTATAAATAATAGAGATTTCTCACATGTCTAGGACTCACTTAACAAGACTCTATAATAGATGCAGTCATTTTAAAAACGTAGTCACGTTTGATGAATTATAAAGTATTACATCACAGTTTAATTTCAAGCCCAATACTGCGTCGAAAATTTCATCAGAAGATTCTGTATCTTATCTGTTATTCAAGAGACATTTGGAGAGATTCTTGCAATTTGGAATAGCCTCTTTATGATTTGTAAACACTGGAGCCATACAATAAACGTAGCTAAGGTGAAAACGTTAAGAGCTACAATTCTGTGAATATTTAAGACATGATAGTCACATTTATGTGTTACGAGTAAATAATATAGTGCCACAGTACGCTGCTTCGGCTAAATTAAGTTTATTTCTCTTACACGTCTTCGAGCAATAAAATATTAGATTACCGCCAGTTAGAGAATTCTTATTCATTAGTTGATTCTAGTAAAGTACAAATAAAAGATATAGCTATTGCTTTGTAAACTATAATGTATGCATATAAAATACACGTGTCAGAAGTGAAACTTCATTTGCTAACTAATTTTTAGGTCCAATTTAGATTTCCGAGACTTGGAGAGGTAGAGGTAAATGGGAAGATACGTTAGGAATTTAATGAATTTAATTATCATTAAAATATTAAAAGTATCGAAAATTAATAAAAATAATTTATTGAAATCTCAAATGGCGAATGGTAATTAAAAATGTCATGAGTTTTTTGTCAATATTAGATATTATGAATTAAATTTTGGTTTTGATATAAAAATTTTGAAAAGAGAATTTACGAAATATATTTATTTTATGAAAAAAAGTAAATTAAATTATTCAATGACGAGAGGCAAATTAAAATGCCACATGTTATTTGTAAATATGAAAACTACGCTAATTTCGACGGATTAACATTAAAAACGTTGCATTTCACAAAGAAATTAGGCGTTTGCGGAAATGATATTGCAGTATTCAAATCTGTGGGCGAATAAAAGTGGACTCACTTTGCCTTGAGATGGTAAAACCAGCAAGACCAGAGAGACATCAAGCAAATTTTCTTGATAGAAAACTCATTATCGTTATCGGGAATTGTACCTGCGACCAGTAATAGCTAACGAAGCGAGAACACCAGCAAGCTGAATAAAGCCCGTGGTATTTTGTAAAACATTTACCCTTATTGCTTGTATAACAAATAAATTTAATAGAGAAGAGATATCAAGAAGACGATTGTTGTAAGTTACTTATTATATAGATTCCAATAACTAAAATTGGAGTTTCTGCTTGTAATATCAAATTGTACATTTTGATGGCTTTGCTAACACAGTGATGCGAGTACTCACTTTGCTACCTGAAGCCCCGAATTCAATCCCGGGTATTAAATTTAGAAAATTTTAGGAGCCTTCGGCCGTGGCCAGTTACCACCCTACCAGCAAAGAAAGTTGTGTTTCGATACGATGCCTTGTAAAAACCATATGAAAAAATTGCCTCTTAACGGATTAGCGTGTCTGTATCTTAGATTTTATCATCACTTACCATCAGGCGTGATCACAGTCAAGCATTAACCTGTCTTTAAAAAAATCATCATCAAATCATAACATTAAAGTATATATCATAGTCGTGTCAAAATAGAATCTTAAAATTTTTATCTTTCTCTCTACCTGTATGTTTGTTTCCGCTAATCTTTTAAAAAGCTCAACTGATTTTGACAGTCCTTTAACTTGTTGATAGCTGATGTTATAAGGAGTAACTTATGCTTTATGTATTTTAGAAATCAAGGCATCCGAAATTACGCGGGTAACACCGTGGCGAACAACGTGTAGTAATATAATCCTTAAGGATATCAAATCCGTATTTCCGATCGGATATCAAAGGAACATGAAATAGGCGTGGTTTAGTTTGACAGTCTAATGGCATCATACTTTTTTTAGTAGTTTAAATATCTTACAAAACCCATTACCTGGCTATTCGACCCTCGAGAATTGAGTTTTTGAAAGATCGCGGAATTTCAGAAGTTATGTGAATATAAATCGCATGGCACACTGTTTGAGTTCGATAAACTCTATGGAAAGGGTTTTACAGATTTTTATTAAATTTTTTGTGTATATTTTATAACTCTGAGTATAAATCGTAAAGTTTTGATGATACTCTCACGCCCCAATTTTTAATCGCGATAAGAAGTTGCGCAAATCAGCTAGTTTATATGTAATATAAACAGACATCCGTTGTCTGAATTAATGCATATTATAAAAACATATATAATGTTGAAGACAAACTTACGAAAACTATATTTAAACCAGGAACTGACTTTCTTGTCTATTTCTTCGCAGTGGAATCAACTTTCCAAACCGGTGGTTATTGTTACCGACGAACAAACTTCTGACCTTTATGAGCCTACTTGAATAAAGAGTATTTGATTATAATTTTTGGAACTTTTTCGTATCGAGTAGTCAAATTAAACTCTTCTCGAGTCCACAAGTTTTGTATGTTTAAAGATGACATAAATAAAAATTGAGAAGTTCAGTAATAAACATACGTACAATCATTATAACATATATAAATATAAATACTTTAAGATCTCCTAATATTTCTTATTATAATGTTAATTATGGAAAAGAAATTTTAGGTAAGATAATAAGACGTTTTTCTGATTTATTAATGATTCAAAAAGAAACTATTTAGGTACTAATCTAATGCTTGGGGGAACGATATTGCTGCTTCCGAGCCATGGCCGAAGCCTTCAGTTATAGAAGGAGCCCCGAGGTACGTCAGAAATGGTTCATCCGCCGTGACACCAGGACGCCCAACGTGGAGGTGTTCGTCCGGAAGTTACCAGCCAGAACCCAAGAGCAGCAAACACTGGGCGTCCCCTGTCTCATAAGCTCCTTCTGTCACCGCCTCTGTCGTAGGCTTTGATGACGGCGAGGTCGACGCTATGACAGTGGCGATACCCCGATTTAAAAAAGTCATGAAATTGACCTGGACGGACTCGCTAACGTAGCCGGCAACCAGTCCGTATCATTACGGGCAAAATAGAATACCAAGCATCAAATTGATGCCCGGGCAAGGAGGCAGTGCCTCGAGGCCCGCACCCCTCAACTGTAGTTGAGAAGAACCCAGGAAAACCAATACATTGACTGATAAATATATACAATATCCAAATAAGTTTGTAGGAATCAAACCCAAACCATCTGTTAACGAAGCGAATACACGTACCCCCGTTCCAGCCAGATTTTCAATATGATGCTGAAATATAAATTGCAACTTTCTTGTAATCAATTTGGGTTGTGTTCAAGACAGTTTATTAAGACCATAAAATGGCTTCCTTTTCAGCGGGAAATTGAATAACAAAATAATGTTGAACATTTTTAAGCAAAATACGTTTTACATTTATGTTATAATATCTAAACCAGTTTTAGTTGTAATTCAGTCTGACATATATGCTTAAATTTTAAAATTTCCGGGGAAATTACCTAGTAATAAATAGTGTACTATAAAAGTAGATTCAGATCTCTGAAACTAACGAGCACAATAGACTTGAAATGACAAAGTGGCGATAAAAGAAATGGTAAAGTGGCATCTTATACGAAGAACACATATGTCCATATTCCTACGGGATCTGAAACTACACTGTTGTATTACATTATTTTAAAAACAAACAACACATCTTTTATATTTTATATATCAGGATAGAAAGCTCGTTTTATTATTACAAAGTATTTAATAATGATGTGACTTAATTAAACTAACTACGTTGAAATCATACAATAAAAACTTTAATTAAATAAGATATATTCTGACTTTAATATAGTTTACGTGGATACAATTGATGTGGAATAATTCAATTTATTCTTTCAAAGCCCAAGTAAAAAGGCATTTTTTCAAGAAGTGTTTTACCGTTTAAATGACCGACAATTAATACAATTTTTTTTTAATTCGCTATACCATTACCGCTGGAAATATATCTTTAAGTTTTAGTTATCAGTTTATACCTATCTTTAATTATTATTAATATTATTTTCTTTTTATTTCTGTTATTTTGTAGCACTGTACGCACATTTACTAAAGACTTCCTTACACCAGAAAGGTTGGGTGGTTGCTAAAGCTGTATAGATTTAAGCCCGCCGTTTGCACTTTGTGCAATAAAGTTTATAACTAAATATTTTTAAACGTATATAATATCAATTCTTTAAAGTTTTACTATATAGACAAGAAAAAACAATCACTACCAATCTGCGTCCAAAAAAAACCTCTCGTATTGCGAAATACGAGAGGTTTTGTGAGTTAAGCGCTCTCAACTATGATTTGTAGTCTCGACAGCACGCAATGTTGAGTATTTTTGAGTGTCTTAGTCATTATGTCGATGTTTTTATAGTATATAATAAACACTCTATACCTATATAATAATATGAAAAGGAAATCCGTCTGAATTTGTTATAAGCAAGCCAGCAAGAAACCCTCGTAGTGGTAGATTTACAAATTATTGTTAAATTTCTGAAATGATTTCTGAAATGTTATTTTAATATGACAAAACAAAACATAAATTTTATTCAATTTTTACTTTGTTACTAAAATACATCTGTGTTTGTTCACACAAATTCGTACGAGTTTACATTTTTTCTGACTTGGTAATGGATGACACTTGATATTAGTACAGTTTTTTGAAAGTACAAATATTAATTCATTAATTGACTTCGGAAATTAGGAAATTAGGATACTTCCGAATACGATGACACACGATAGTACTAATGACATCTTTGATGATGAAACGGAAAGAGTGAAACCTATTTAAAAAAAATCATACTGTTAAAACGTTTTTTTAGCATTATTGTCGTTCGTTGACCCAAACTAAGACATCAGTTGTTTTAGATTTTGTGTTTCATTGCTGGTTATTTTAGTAATTTGCTTAATGTATTTTTTATGAAACTATCGTGTCATTTAGATGTCCGCCGATCAGTGCCACCAAGAGGTGACGCAGAGGTCCCCGGGATGCGCATTCTGCCACTGTGTGGTGTGCCGAGTCAATAGCTGCACCACACTCATGGCAGTTGGGCGACTCCTCTCGGCCGATTTGGTGCAACTACTTTCCGAGACAACCGTGCCCGGTCAGAATCTACACCAGTCTGTAGGAAAGTGTCCCGTGCCCCCTGGGGAGTCATTGGTCCTCCTTTCACTTCTGAATCAGAGCCTGGTCGGCAAGGACCTTGATCCTACCGACCTCATCGGCGTCAGGCCGCAGGCCTTGAGCCCTCGCAATTATCCTTTGCCGATGGACAGCCGCAAGGACTTCTGCCCGTAGCTCCCACGGAGGATCGCCAGCCAGGAGAGTCAATGCCATCCAAGATACTGTACGGTACCCTCGTATGGCCCTAACCGTAAATATCCTCTGCGCTTTGTATAATTGGCGGCCTTATCGCTAAAATAGCGACCTCTTCTAGGCCACCAAAACAGCTTCAAAGGATATGTGAGTACAAATGCGGAGAGAGGTGTACATTAATCTTACTAAATTAACTTACAAATAAAATGGCACTCATTATAAAGTAGTACCATCAGTATCCTTTTACATTTTTGTTAATTACTATTTAAATGCTTGGTAAGGAAGTACTATAAGGACGTAGGTCTGGCGTAGTGGTGCGAGTACTCGCCTTGCTAGCATAGGTCCCGGGTTCGATCCCCGGTAGGACGAATTTAGAAAATTGTATTTTCTAATTTATGTCTCTGGTCTGGTGGGAGGTTTCGGCCGTGGCTACCACCCTACCGCCAAAACAAAGAGATTTGTGTTCCGGTACGATGCTGTGTAGAAATCGTAAGGGGTATATCGCCTCTTACCCAGATTAGCACGCTTCCATCTTAGACTGTATCATCACTTACCATTAGGTGAGATCACAGTCAAGCGCTAAACTGTCAGCAATAAAAAAGGTAACAATCACATTTTTTAAATAAAACTGAGGATTAAACCTTCGGTAAAAAAAATCTCTGTACATTAATGACTTTCTTGTAGTCGGCTGAGATATATCTGCTTCTGGCAAAACTGGGTCGAACTTAAGCGGGATTCTCGGCCTACCTTTTTATATTTGTCGTATGCATCAGACATCTGAACTTTAGCTTATACAATTTTATTAGAAATAGGTGTAATATATTTGTGAAATCAGTTTTTTGAAGCTTTTTTTTTTTCACAATGATAATGTTTTTACTCTCGGGGTTTGGTTTTAGTGTTAATTTGACCGTGTCAGTAGTTATACCTTCCTATTAGCAGATACTGCTATACAGATATTTATGTTTACAAATACAATTAGTATAGAATTCACCGCAAGTATATCACGGAAAAGAAAATTTTAACCCATGATATGTGGATGACTCGTGGAACTTTGTTGCATTTCTTTAAGAAGATACTTAGATAAATAACACTTACATAACATGCCTAAAGTAAATAATATATTTTCTATATTAATCCTTTTAAATTTCTTTTATAAAAGGATTTTATTTGACACTCAATTATATATAGTAATTGTATACTTACTGCTCTCAATCTAATATCAGCTTCTACAACAAAAACATCTCCTATATCCTTTAATATGTGCAACATATAAATAAATATAATTTTAGTATTTTTAGTGTTGTTAACGGTATTTTTTTATTGCTGACTGTTCAGCGCTTGACTGTGATCTCACGTCAGAGGCGATATACCGACATCGCATCGCAACACAGATCTTTTTGTTTTGGCGGTCTCTTTCCTGGAAGGGTCATAACTAGCCACGAATTCTCCCACCAGACTAGACTGAGACAAATTAGAAAATAAAATTACCTAAATTCGCCCTACCAGAGATCGAACCCGGAGCCTTTGCTATCAAGGCGAGTACTCGCACCACTACGCCAGTGAAGCCCTCGAATTTATTAATGTTGTTACTCAAACTCAAAATATCTTTATTCAAGTACGCCTATTACAGCACTTTTGAATAGTCAAATCTAATTTTTTTCCACACACTAATACTAATGTACGACTGATGATGGTATTAAAGAACGACATAAAATCTAAAGTTACGCGCTCTCTTCTGAGAAGAGCCCACAACAAACTCAGTCGGATGTCCTTTTTTTCTCATCATCATTACAATATCATATTTCATTATAATATTTAAATTCAAATTAACGCAAATAGTTTACTCCCACGCGTGTCTATTAATTTTCAAATTCAACTTCCACCCCCGTGCCTCGGAGAGCACGTTAAGCCGTCGGTCCTGCGCCTGTCGGATTCCTGTCACATTGGACTATGAGAGTAAAGGAATAGAGAGTGCACACTTGTGTACTATGCATGCCAATCCACAGTGGAGCAGCGTGGTGGGTCTATGCTTTAAAAAAACCCTAGCTCCTCGGAGTGGTCTGTGCCCAGCAGTGGAACGTAAATGGGCTGATACTTATGGTACTATGGTACTAATGATACATCAATAAGTTTTTTTATACCAAAGTATCCTGCTGTAAACCGGGTCTTCTTTAAAAGGACTCGCAAATCTAGCACATCGCTTGGTTGCATTTACAAAATTTAAACATATATTTTCAAGTCAGGTAAACCAATTTACGTTTATTAGTCTAACGAAAGATTTCTGAAAGGTCAGAGTTTAGATTTTATATATATAGTTTATTTTTACGAGATCCTATTCTTTGTCTGCCTTTATGTTCCAGTTGTATTAGTTCAAGTTCTTTCTACAGCTAAACTAGTTCCTGTTTACATAAAATAAGTCATTCATAAAGAACAAAGTTCGAACTTCCAAAATACAAAATCATTTTCAACATTTGTTTAATATTTGCAAGTCGTTTGGGTTAAATTTGTTTTTAATTGTCCATGTAATTAGTATTAGATTACGCTATAAGTCAGGTTCTGGTCAGATTACCACAAAATTATCATTGTTAAAACTCGGGCTAGTGTTTTATTATACTATTTTGAATTAATGTTAATATTTATACAATGTTTTTACAAACATTTCATTATTTCGTAAAATTGTATCTCTCCTGAAATCGATTCAACGAGACTATAATGCTATAATGGAAAATTTGAAACTAAAAGTATATTATCTTATACTTTACAACAACAGTTTAATGCTAGTGAAAGGTATGTCAGCCAGCCATTCTTACAGCCAAAAAATAAATTGCTTTTTCTTATGTAATGTAAAACAATATTCTATTTTTTATGGACACGCTGGAATAAGCTAGCAGAGGTCCTGTCGTTATTTTCCAGCAGAACAGATTTCCTATGGCAGATTTAGGAAATTGCATTTTGTATTTAGTATAGGTTTGGATTGGTGGAAGGCTTTGGCCTTGGCTTGTTACCAACCTACGAGCACAAGTCGCCAAGCAACAAAATTTTGGTAAAGCTCCCAATGCTGTATATATAAGAGGTTATAAGTATAAACCATAAGAGGATAATTACCTTTTTTCGGCTTAGGACATTTCCATCTTAGACTGAATCATAACTTACCATAAAGTCAGATAACAATCATTCACCAATAAAAAATCTACACAAATGACTAATTGCTTGACCGTAGTCAATAAATGGTAAAAAAAATCCTTTTTTTAGTCTTAACGATTGTATTTCTACTTCTGTTTATAATTTACTTCGTCTAATTTTAATAATTTCAATTTTAGCGTTCACAAGCCAAAAGTGAAGAAATAATTACATATATAAAAATACATAATATGCATGTGCACTTATTGAATTGTGATTTTGAAATTACCAACATGCACATAAATATTATTTATATATTTTTCAAAATTTATTAACTTATTAGGTTTATTCAGCATGTAAAACCACGGTTTTATCAAGTATTTATTACAGCATATTAGCGCTTATAATGGCGGTTGATTGATGCCTCTGCTACAGAACACTTGGGGAAGAAAAATCGATGAGCTCTCTGAAAGCATTTTTCACTGCGTCATCGGAAGAGATTTTTTAGCTGTTATTAAACCTGATAATTTATCTAACCTATACTAATATTATAAAGCTGAATAGTTTGTATGTTTTGTTGAACGCGCTAACTAACTTCATGAACTACTGATTTTTGTCCACTGCTGGACATAGGTCTCACGTAATGACGTCCACAAGGCCCGAGATTGCGCCGCCTGGCTCTAGCGGCTACAGGCGACCCTCTTTATATCGTCGGTCCACCTTGGGGGGGTCTCCCTACACTGCGCCTCACGGTACGGCGACGCCACTCCAGCACCTTCGGGCCCCAACTTCCACCAGTCCATCGGACTATGTACCCCGCCCATTGCCACTTCAGATTCGTGATTCGTAGGACTAAGTCGGTGACTTTGGTTCTGTTACGGATCTCCTCATTTCTCGCGAAGACGAATTCCGAGCGTAGTTCTCTCCATCGCATGCTGAGTGACTCTGAGATTTCGAACGAGGCCCATTGTTGAGCTAGATAAGTCCAATTTTGAAATGGTCAACCGCCAAATACACCTCGAATAGACAGTGTTTCGAAATATATGGGAGATCTTTTTGATCAAAATCCCTAAATACCTGAAGGCCAAAGTGTTCGAACAGTGTGTGTTGCTAGTGATAATCTACGGATTGAAAACGTAGTAGCTGTCTATGGGCCTCATCTAAAAGCTCAAAGTCACACAGCGTGGGATCAGGACGATAATGTCCGAAGTTTCTCTACGCGATCAAATCAGGAATGATGGGATCCGTAAAAGAACGGGAAACGGGAATTCAAATGAAACCAAACCAAAATATTCTTTATTCAAGTAGGCTCCAAAAGCTCTTTTGAATTGTCAATAGTCTGTCTGTTGGTAACAAACCTACCACCGGTTCGGAAAGTTGATTCCGCTGAGAAGGAACCGGCAAGAAACTCAACGGTTACTCCTTTAAACATAGTTTTTGAACGATACAATGTGTTTAGATTTCATGTGTAGCTGGAATCAAGTCCATACATCTATGTCATTTAAATAATCTTCAATATTATAATATGCTTTTTGTAATAGGACGTTTTTAACATATTTCTTAAATCTATGTGGAGGCAGACTCAGAAGTAATTCGGGTATCTTATTAAAAATGCGTATGCTGAACCCGACAAATGATTTCTGAACCTTCTTCACTCTAAAATATGGTATAAGTTTGTTTTTATTTCTTGTATTAAAATTGTGTTTCTATGTTTATTCCTATGAAGACTGTAGACTTAACTTTCTTTAATGGATAATCATCTATTTGGATATTTCTACAGACTTCTTTTGCATTTATTATCAAAATACAATCTCACATTAACTAACACTTTTATGCAACTTGCACTATACTAATAATTACTTCGCTTTTTGAAATTAGACAATTTAATACTAATTCTCTTTTAAAACAACTACTCCACAAGACACGTCCAAAGACTCTCTTAACAAAATTCTTCCGTTCGTTAATATAATCACGCATTGCACAATATTTCGTAATATGGCACAATATTTTGGTATTTTTAAGTGTTGCCACTAAATTGCTAAATAATTCCCAACCTTCCAGAACCATCCGTGCTGCCACCCAACTATCTATAGTCTAACATATTTAATATTATTTTGAGCCATAACATACTGTTGTCAAGGTTATCTGGGAGATATCGCTATTAAGCGATAAGGCCGCCTGTTGTACTTTCTTTCTCTATTTAGTTACGTTTATTATAATGTGCAAAATAAAGTGTATAAAGAAAAAAAACACTGTGAGTTTTGTTCACTGTGCAGTCACTCTGTATTATTATAGGAATATTGATAAAACAAGTGACACATTTTGCTAGAAACTTTTCACTACATTAATAACAACTCGTAGCAAACTTCCAAGTTAATAAATTTTAGGTAAACAGACTTCATATCGCGTTCGCTAACGACTACTGACGGCCGAGCTTGTAAGAAACTTTAAAACTTTGAACACTTCTTAATTTTGTAAGATACCCTTACAAGAGTTAAATTAATTTTTCGCTGGCATTTCACTTCGAATCGTCCAAACAAAATCTTGGATAGGATTGGAATATATAACCGAAAACCTTAAATCACCGATTCATCGTGGGATTTCCAAAGATTGGTATCCGATTGTAATATAGAAAGCTGGACAAATTTTGGGGGATTCCAAATGCACGTTTATTAAAGTTTAAAGTTCTAATTCAAGAAGTGATTTGCTACCTCTCCTATAACATGGTTACGTAAACCGCACCCGTATATATGGTTCACTCCAAACTGCTTCTAAACGAATTCTAAATTTATCACGGATTGACACGGTCGATATTAGATCGAGTCAAATGTCACTTTGCAATCAACTTTGAACTTTAGCGCGACGTGATCGCAGTGTAAATTGCATGAACCTCCTAACCATAAGAGCTTGAGATGTCGATATGAAAATTGACAGGAACTGATGGTGAGATAAGGGGTGATACAACACGGAAATACTTTCATTTTTGACAAAGTAACAGTTAACTTTAGCCTCCCTTGTTTACAAATGATTATGTTTAGGATGTTAGCGCACCTAGATAAAGGTCATTTTACTCTTAATGGCTTATGTACAGTATCTTATCAGAAAGCTATTTTTTTACCTTGAGGAACGTATTTTTACATAGCGTCTACGCCTCATTCCCATAGGGGTAGGCAGAGACCACGACCTTTCACTTGCCACGATACTTGCATATCTCCTTCGCTTTTTTCATTCTCATTAAACCTTTCATACAAGTTCGTCGGTTTAGAGTACTCTTGACCTGGCCCTTGTTTAAAATATCCTGGATTTGGTCCAGGAGCGTTCGCCTTGGTCTTCCCCTTCCAACTTTCCCATTCAGTCTTGACTCATAAAAAAAAATAAAGCGATGAGAACGTTGAAAAGTATGAGTGGATTGAAATTGAGTGACAAAGCAACAAATAGTGTGATAAGAGAACATTGTGGTAAAAAAAAGACGTAGTGATTAAAATTGAAAAAGGTATGCTTAGATGGTTTAGGCACGTAGAGAGAATGAATGAAAGTAGACTGATTAAAAGGATTTACGAGTCAAGAGTGAATGCGAAAGTTGGAAAGGGGAGAACAAGGCGAACGTTCTTGGACCAAATCCAGGACATTTTAAATAAGGGCCAGGTCAAGAGTAATCTAAACCGACGAACTTGTATGAAAGGTTTAATGAGAATGAAAGAAGCGAAGGAGATATGCAAGTATCGTGGCAAGTGGAAGGACGTGGTCTCTGCCTACCTCTATGGGAATGAGGCGTGATGCTATGTAAGTAAACTAAAAACAATTTCTTCTGTAACGAGTAGAAAATGTTAGTTTCAAATAAAAACTACTTTAAAGTAAGTTTTGTATGAGACAACCCTTGTTTCAAAACACATTTTTTCACAAATGTGTTGACGACGTTTGAGTGCTTTGAAACAAGAGGAGATTTATTTTCCGCTTCTTGCACTTTCTTGCTCTATTGTTTGGGAAAAAAGTTGTTTTTGTTGTACCATACTCTCTTTAGAATCTGAGAATGGGACGAAAAAGGTTTCTTATATAGATTTCGAGAATACCAACATAATTCATCTTAATGTAACGGCTTAGACTGTTTTTATTGGCGTGTTGGATGTTCATGTTCAAAAAAATACGTAGTCTTTATCACTTGGAAACAGAGTATGAAATTAATTGTTTAACCATATTTGAACATTGGGTACAAAACACAAAAGAAACGATTCGACCAAATTATGAAAGAATATTTATTAAAATGATTAGAAAATTGTAATTTTACACTAATATATCTGATATTGGTAATTTTTCTTGCTCTTTCGAATTCTGTTTATGGAACACTTGACATTTTTTAATCGCATCCTCTTTTACGCGTTTATATTTTAATTATTGTGAAAATCCAAAATATACGTTAATAAGACATAAACATGACGTGGGAAATCGGAAGTTTAAATCCTGAGTCGGCACTATTAAGATTCTCTTTATAAATAAAAACTAACGTGCTTGATTGGTCTTTCTAATCCATCATTGTGCTTTCCGATAAGGAAAAACATCGTAAGGAAACCTGCATATCCCGGGAGCAGTTCTGGAATATGTGTAGCCTGCCAATCCGCAGTGGAACAGCGTGGTGGGCTTATGCTCTAAAACCCTCTGTTCTGTGAGTGAGAAAACATGTAGTAGGAAGTTAAAAGGCTTCTTTTTATTGCTGATAATTTAGCGCTTGAATGTGGTCGCACCTGATGGCGCAGTCTAAAATGGAATAGTGCCAACCTGGTAGGAGGCAAATTGCTTCTTCTGGTTTTTGCTGATAGGGTGGTAACTAGCCACAGCCGAATCCTTCCACCAGTCTAGACTCAGATAATACCGGGGATCGAACCCGGGCTGTCTGCTAACATAGCGGGTACTCGCACCACTGGCACAGCGAGGCCGTCCAAGGCGGGGCAGCTGTTACTTACCTTACCTTTTTATCACCACAATGATAATTATAATATCCTTACAATAAAAATATTGACCATAACATAATAATGGAAAAATTTAAAACCTACCCACACAACGGAAGCAAAGGCTATTTAACTTTTAAACGAGACATCGAATTGGATTACGCGGAATCCACGTCTCCTGTGTAGCCGGAGAGGAGAAAAAAATATTATTCGATAAAACTCAAATAAATTACCCTATTCTCAGAATTTACTGGAATAACAAAACACTAATACATCAAAGAACATAATTATATTTGTCTCAGAATTAGAGAGGCAAGACTTATTAACACAGGAATATTCTATACAAGCCCGAGGTTTTGTTTACATAAAACCTTATATATGTTGTCTGTCACCTACATACTATATTAATTTGCCAATTATTTTTAGTACTGACAATTTAGGGCTTACTATGATCACATCTGCTGGTAAGTGATGATTCATTCTAAGATGGTAGCGCGTTAATTTAGCATGGTATCTTAGGGTTTCTATGTATCAGAACGCAAATATCTTGCGCTACATCTTTGCTGATCATTGGTGATGGTCCAAAGTCAGACAAATTAGAAACTATAAGTTCCTTAATTATCCCTATCGGGTATCGAATACAGAATCTCTGCTAGAAAGCGAATACTCACACCAATGAATCAGCGATGCATTCAATTCATCTTAAACGGACAGGCGGACAGATTTTAGATAGATTGATGGACACATAGGGATTAGATAGATACATAGATGGAGAAATTTCTTCTAAGTAAGTGTTTGCATCGTAGAAGGAATATGAATAAAGAATTTTATGTCCATCGCGCTAATAGTTTCGGAGATCTTGTTGCCATAAGTCAGCGAGTGACCAGTTATTTATTATTTATCTTGGTTCTGGAAAAATATCGTAAATCTCGTTCTTAGTGAACACCTACATCGCGAAATATGTATAACAAATTTCAAATTCATATGGGGAATATTTTTGAAGATCTCGTGTAGAGTGAGTGACCACCTTTCGCTTATATTTACGCATATATATACTGAAGTGATTGCCGTTTTTTTATAAGTATTAGATGGCTATTATTCGTGAACCTCCACAAAATGGGTTCTAGAGCTTTTCATGTGTAGCGTTACCTAATAAACGTTACGTAACTTATGTACAAAAATGCTTCCAATGATAGATTGCAATCGCATAGACAACGAATCCAGCGGCCTTGAGATCTTCGATCTATATGCCTCGTCTATTGTACTTTAATAACATGTACATCATATTACATAAGTTTATTTTGTATATTTAGATATATCGACGACCTCTACATATAAAAAATCACGTATACAATCTTAATTTTGTAAGAAAGTCTTAAAATTTAAGTTATAAATTTCCTTACTGTACCATCTTTTGTACTAAAGATATGTTTTAAGGCATCATGTTTTAATATCTATATGAATTTTAAATAAGACGACCTAGGTTGATAAAAGGGTCTACTAATCATGAAAAATACAAAACGTCGAAATGTCTAAAATGTAAGATGATTTAATGGGCATTGATATGCACGTATTTATTGCATGTAAACTTATTTGTATGTATCTTTAGCATCTTTATGAATATATTCTATGAAATATGTGTACGTCTATTTATTTATAAACTTTCTATGACGATCTCCATAACTGCAAGATTGCCTGAAAGAAAAAGCTAATTAGCAATGAGACCACCCAATTGCACACTAAAGTTGTTTGAGATTGCTATAAAGCATACTATCTGTTGCGAACGGGAGCACCAAGCCTAGCGCGTCGCCGGCCACGACTTATCCTAATTTTTTTTTATTTTTTTTATTTTATAAAAATTTCAAGTTGCCCTCCAACACGGGTCGGAGACTTTGTACATCTAAATATCGCATAATTACATCGTCATATTCTAGTTTTAATATAATTAAAATTAAGATATATATCAGTAATACAAATAAGCTAGCACTGCTAAACTAATACGTATAACACAAATTAATAACTAACGCTTATTATATACTAGGGCTTATTATGTACTAATACTTAAAATAAAACTATATCTTGATCGTTGAACAATGTTATGCTGTGTGACCATATTGGGTCTCAACAACGTTTCTACATTTATATATTATTACCCAAGCATAACAAAAACTGTAACCTATTTTCAAGAAGAATTTGTAAGAAATAAGTAAAATAAAGTATGTCTAGTATTATTCTAATTATATCATCACTATATATCGTCTTATGTTAAATTACTTGGTTCTATTTCGACTATTTACATCTAAAACTATTTTAACACAATATGCTAAAAATATCTCTCTTTCCCTATTACTTTCTAGTATATGTGTTACGTTATTCTTATTTATTTTAATATCTAATTCTATTTCTAACATTGTCCTTTGTGCTTCATATTTTGGGCAGTTAAGCAACAGATGTTCTATGGTTTCGTGTTCATTGGGGTCACAAATACATTCGTGTGTGTTTTTGCATTTAAAACGGTGTAAATAGCTGGAGAAGCCACCGTGTCCGGTAAAGGCTTGGACTAAGTGTGGGGTAAGGTTTATCTTGCCTATTGTTTTATATGCTTTCTCTAAATCGGGGAAATACATTTTTGTGACTGCAGCAGTTTCACCCGTTTGATAGCGCGTCTTCCATTTTTTAATGCTTTCTTGTCTTAATAACCGCTTGATATGTGAAATTGGGCATCTTCTATAGTCCGGTGAAGCATCATTTAACAGTGCGCCTTGTTTTGCGAGCTCATCTGCACGTTCGTTTCCTACCACTCCCACGTGAGCTTTGATCCAGAAGAAACGGACGGATTTACCCTTTTCGTGCAACTTTATTAAGGTTTCCCTTATCTCCAAGACTAGGGGGTGAAAGGAATCTTGACGGCTTATTATGTCTAAGACTGATCTCGAATCACAGAATATATTGGTACAAGAGTTTTGTTCTATTAACGCCAGTGAAGTTGCTTGGCACAGTGCGTATAACTCTGCTTGGAATACAGAGCAGAATGGTTCCAATTTAAATATCTGATTTTTAGTCTCGACATGATTATGCCAACAGGATAAGGCTGCCCCAACTTTACCATCTATTTTGCTTCCATCCGTAAATATATTGTTTCCGTGGATGTTGTATTCTTTAATTGTCTTTAAATCAAGGTCTTCCACGCATTGGTCAACCGCCGACGACCCCCCTCCCTCTATTACCTCAGCACCCGCGATTGCCCACTCTTCTACTCGTCACGCCATATGTACGTGCCGAGTAAGTGTTGTATAAAAGGCTTCTCCCAGAGTTCCCAGATCCGAAGGGAGTAGATCCCAGTACTAAGTGCGACTTGTGAACATTGAACCAGAACTCTGCAGAACCGAAGACCCAAGCCAGAACAACTGACCACCGACCAAGCGGATCCTGAAGACCCAAGAGTTGAACCGAAGATCGCAGCCCTAAGAACCCCGTACAGTTTACTGAGCCCGGAGGGATTTGTCTGAACCTGAATCCCCCCCCCCCCCCCCCCAACACTATCTATCTATTATTTAACTAATTTTATGACTTTAACTCTTACTAAACGCTTTAGATATTAAAGTACAAGAGGTTCTATAACGTTGTATCAACGTACATATTTAAAATTTGACGAGGTTATAAGGAGACGTTAATGAAAAAAGTTTGTTTAATAACTTAATGATCGTCCTGCTTTGCATATTCATTATAAAACCGCCATGTTAGCGTAAGATCGCTAAGTATAAATGTATTAAAAAAAAATTTTCATGACTACAGATGAACAAAAGAATATTGCCATGACTGATAGTTATTTTGTTCCATATTTAATAAAAGGTTTTAACTGTTTTACTCTATTATACAAGTATGAGTTTTTTCGCAGTTTTGATGAGCAATCCCAACAGTTTCTCCTGCTCCTTCCTCTCCTCTTTCGGGTAGATGTGGCCTCTATTGTCCCTCTCCCACTCCCACTTTTTCTGTGCGATGTCAGAAAACAACCACGCCCGCTCATTACCTGCACCAGATAAAACTTTGACTTTATTATAGACATAAGATAGATAAAATCTCTAGGGGAAGGGTTTGCAAGTTGAGAGTAATTGACTTTTTAGTAGGCTTAGTGAAATGCTTCGATAACGTAGACCTTCTCTTAATATATTTAGAAAAGGTCTGCATGCTTACAATATATTCATACGCTTTTCATCACTTTTCCCTGTAAAAATATTAGATTTACTTTATATGATACTTTTTCAAATAAAACCAAGTAGAAAGTATTTGAAACAGTCTAAATATTTTAGAAACAAATGTCGTCAAGATTAACACTATAGTTATTAACATCAACAAAATAATTTTAACAGGCTGTAAATATTATATGTCCACATACAATACAATATTTAACAAACTTTAGAATTTATTTATTTATTTTCTTTTCAATTTAGCCTGCAAGCAGCACTTATAAACGTCAATTTATTACACAATTATTATTATAAATTATATCTATAGAAATATACAAACAAAACATCATTAACATATACGTTTACGTTTACGATATAACAAGTGCACTGTTTGAAAATTGGTCTAGACTGCCTTATTGGTCTAGACTGCCTCAATGGTCTAGTGGTTAGCGCGTTCGACTACAGACATGAGGTCCTGGGTTCGAGTTTCAGGTCGGGCCAATTCAAAAATCAATATTGAGTTTTCCATTAAGATTTTCTCAATATTTGCCCGAAGTTGGGAAGTTGGCGGTGTGATCCACCCCCGTGCCTCGGAGAGCACGTTAAGCCGTCGGTCCTGCGCCTGATCTCTTTTCAGTCGTGTCGGATTCCCGTCACATCGGACTATGAGAGTGAAGGAATAGAGAGTGCACACTTGTGTATTAAGCCTGCCAATCCGCAGTGGAGCAGCGTGGTGGGTCTATGCTTTGTAAACCCTCGCTCCTCGGAATGAGAAGGCCTGTGCCCAGTAGTGGGACGGTAATGGGCTGCTACTTACTGTTTGAAAATAATCAAAATGTATATATCAACCAATGGCATAATGACATTTTGTGGTGTCACAACTTTTTTTTTTTTCTTTTTTTCAATCAAATCTTAAAAGTTTAGGATTATATAAATATTCATTCAAACCAGCTATGTATTTTGGCTATGTTACTATTTATTTTAACAAACTTTTCACACAACGCTTTGGCTATTAGAAAAGTATTTCATACGGGCATGTCGACATTAAACTATCCAAGTAATTCAAAGCTTACTAACTTCTTTACTTATTCTTTTAAAGACTACAACCTTTCGGTTGGGATAAAGCTATATTAAAAGGTGACGTTCCAGTCCCACATAAACTCATTAGCGAGAAAAATCCATAATAAGCAAAAATTTACATTGGAAATAAAAATATTAAGACTTACTTTTTTAACGTGCAATTCATAAAAGGTAAGGTAAGTAGCAGCCCATTAACGTTCCACTGCTGGGCACAGGCCTCCTCACCAATATGAGAGAGGGTTTTAGAGCATAGACTCACCACGCTGCTCCAGCGCGGATTGGCAGGCTGGGTACACAAGTGTATGTCTATTCCTTCACTCTCATAGTCCGATATGCCGGAAATCCGATACAACCGGAGAGAGATCAGGCGCAGGACCGACGGCAGTTTCGAAAATAAAACTTCTTAAATTTAGTTCATCAGAAATCGTCCCAATGAAACGAGTACTCGAACCAGTGTGTTAGCGAGGTCGGCAAATACACCATCAAAGCAAAACGATAAATTTCATCTGAATAACTTAACTGTTCAATTTCCTCATTCCATTTGTTATACGCTGAGCACAAAACATGCTAATCTGGGAAAAATAACGGAAGGTTAAGAAAGGGAATGGGAAACATTTGTCATCATACGTTCGTTTAATTTTTATTATAAAGAACAAAGCATTTTTCTTCGTTTTTACAATAACAAACACGTTCCTTAGAAAAACTTTTAACAGTATACAGAGCTATTAGTAATTCAACGTATGCTATTACAAAACAGTTACTGGTTTTAAATTTTATTTGAAACTTGTATCTTTTGCTTTGTTAACATTGAATATAGTTTTTAAGTAAAAAGTAAGTAGTAGCTCATTCACGGCCCACTACTGGGCACAGGCCTCTTCAATCATAGGAGAGAGGGACTATAGAGCATAGACCCACCACGTTGCTCCACTGCGGATTGGCAGGCATAGTACAGAAGTGGGCTCTCTATTCCTTGACTCTTATAGTCCGATGTGACGGGAATTCGACACGACCAAAGAGTGATCGAGCGCATGACCGACGGCTTAATGTGCTCTCCGAGGCGCGAGGGTGGATCACGCAGCCAACTTTCCAACTTTCGGGCAAATATTGAGAAAATCTTAACAGAAAACTAAATAACCGTTTTTGAATTGGCCTGATCCGGGACTCGAACCCAGGACCTCATGTTTATAGTCAAACATGCTAACCACTAGACCAATGAAGCAGTTTTTAAGTAATCTTATGAAATCTTTAAAGAGCGATCTTAAGATTAGTTGTTATACAAATTTCCGTCTGCTTCCTTTGCAATCAATTTATTTACAGTTACTTTTAAAGGAAACGGTTATGTTTTTATCTTCAAGCCAAGTTCAATAACGTTTTTTAAAGGCATTTTAGCTGAAAATAATCTCAAAAAAATTTTGAAACTATTTCGTTTTGCGTCTTGCACTATTAAATTTGGGCCGATAATTATAGTTATAATATTGATAAAGACTAGTGTTTAATTGATTTTATAAATTAGAAGAATAATGAAATTTAAACTGACTCTTTTATTAATAGCGTTTCGAATTCGCATTTTCGACATAATTTGGGTAAAGCTAGCAATCACGATAACTCAAAAATGGTTCACTTTTGCATTATCGTTGAATTATCAATAACCCCGTATATATAAAAGGTGGGACTAAAAACAAAACATTATCAAAATCCAAAACTATCTGTGTATCTATTTCATTGTTCAGGAAATCTTTTCGGTACAGACTAGTTAAGATTGCTATAGAGCAACAAAGGTTAGTTTTAAATTTCTTTAAAACTTCCATTGGTTCTTCAACGAGGCAGTATAATGAATTTAATATTGACGTTAATAATGAGTTCAATATAGTAATGGTAAATCTATTCAATTACTATCATTAGCTATTTTGCTTGGAGAAATAAGATTTTATATTTATTAACAGTTTGTATTATAATCTAATCTAAATTATCTAGATTTACAAAACATGGAACATGTGAATGTGATATTGATAGGAGAGTGAATGCAAGGAATATGATAAATGGTGCTCTGCACGCCTTTATGAATAGTCAGATGGTGTACGAAAGGGCCAAACTGACTGTGCATGCAGGAGTGTTGGTGCCAACACTTATGTATGGTAGTGAAAATTGGGTACGGCAGAAGAAACACAAAAGTAAAATAAATGCGGTAGAGATAAGAGCGTTGAGAAGTATGAGTAGATTGAAACTGAGTGATAAAGTAAGAAATAGTGTGATAAGAGAACGTTGTGGTAAAAAGAAGATGTAGTGACTAAAATTGAGAAACGTTAGATAATTTGGGCACGTGACGAGAAAGAATAAAAGGAGACTGACAAAAAGATTTATGAGTCAGGAGTGAATGGGATAGTTGGAAGAGAAAACCAAGGTGAACGTTCCTCGACCAAATCCAGAACATTTTAAATAAGGGCCAGGTCAAGAGTACTCAAAACCAACGACCTTGTATGAAAGGCTAAATGAGAATGAAAGAAGCGAAGGAGATATGCAAGGATCGTGGCAAGTGGAAGGACGTGGTCTCTGCCTACCCCTATGGGAATGAGGCGTGATGATATGTATGTTGTATTATAACACAGTTCTCCAAAAAGTTACATTATTACTATTTCATACTATTTACTAATATCATTCGTTCATTATTATATTGTAAAGCCCTGTAAAGTGTAAAAAAACATTTGTAGAGTTAAAATTTCGATCGATTTCTATTACAATGTTTTCTTATAATATGGAAGAACGAATCCCGCTTATAACTATACAGGTAAGGAGTGCGACGTCATTCAATTTAACTTCAGAAACTTGTTGTCCTTTATTTTCCTATACGATTCTTATTGACAGTTTTCACTTATGTTTTTATAATAATATTGCTTCACATGATGTCACCCTGTAATTCCCGATCGAGTTCAACGGAGAAGACCTAATTTAGTGACCGTTTGGATTGCAAAAGGAGTCTGCATTGAGTCAATGTGGAATTTTCAAGTCAATCGAGAATTATTTTTGAAAATTTCATGTTGACCGAGTAAGTTTAGTGGTATAAGACTTTCTGAGGAAACCAATTCGGGACACAACGGTTACATGCTTTCAAAGTCTAAAAGATTGTGTTATATTCTTATCGAAATATATGCAATACGATAAATTATATTGGAAAATGGCATACTTTCCATACCACAGTATTGCTTCTGCGATATGCAGGTTTTATCGCGATATTTTCCTTCATTTCCACATATAAGTGTTTGTAAAGAGAACCCAATAGCGCCGAAGACTTTTTATGCGTTTATTAATTTATTAAACATTGATATATTGTAATATAACAGTATCTTGATTTATTTAATTACCTAACTACAACATCAAGAGTTCAAAGATTGACTACTGATCAAGAAGGATTTATAGATATATTCTAGTCTGCGATACTAGCAAAGCTTTTCTCATAAAATGTATTTACTCCCTTTGCTAAAGCTACGAATTGTCTAGACGCTTAAAGATCGACTAATACGGGTTCATCCGGGTTCATCTGTAACGCCTCACTGGAGACATCAGTAGAATTTTACATCGTATAATTTTCACATTTTTACACAAAAAGTCAATAAGAGCTAATTTGAATTATAGAAACTTTAAATGGCCATATTATACGAAACATAATCAGGATAGTTAAACAATCGTACTATAATTTGAGGGAGTAATTAGACGTTAAATAATCGTGGAAGTGAAGGGATTGCACTTAAACAAAATAAATTTTATTTATAGGTTAAATATGATGATAAAAAATATCCGGCTGTGTTTGTAATTGTAATTTTGCTGAGAACGAGGTTCTTGATTGAAGATTTTAAGTCATTTTTAGTATTAACATTGGTCGAACATTAGAAATAATGTGATGGAATTAATCAACGTTTCAAAAATACTACACTGTAAACTTGATAAAAATTTTCATTTAGTTACACAGTAATTTGTTTTTTATACTATAGTAAATCCTTTCTTTAACTGTATCATAAAGTTAGAAACGCTTTATATTCAGAAAATATAATAATATAATGTTTTATAAAAAATTAATCTTTTAAATAATTTTACTTGTTGGATTGAAATTCAAGTGTATCGTACTTTTTTGTGAACAAGCTGAGGATTTTTATATGTAATATCAATTATATATTAATTTTCTTTGTTTTAGGCAGAAGAAGGCACTGCACGTACATTGGAGGGAGATGACAATGAAGGAAGTGATGTTAACCCAGCTTCATCACGAGGTTTGTCAGCTGCAACCTCGAGAGAAGAAGACGACGACTCCAGTAATAATGCAAGCAATGAAAGCAAAAGTCCTGGACAAAGGTAAGATAGATACGAAATCACTTCATCGAATATGCAAAGAAAAGACAATCATGACGTCGAAAAATAGATACATGCATGTGACTTTTTAAATTGTACGAGACTTTTAACTGTAAATCATAAATTCCTTATGAAAACATGTGCAAATGAACAAATATTAATGTAAATGTAATGTTTAACTAGTTTATAGTTAAGATGGTAATGGCAATATAACAGACATAGCAGATCTAAATAAGACAGCAAAATACGAATGATAATTATAGCAAAGAATAGACAACGACGGAAGTATCTGAAGTGTTCTGGGGTCTCGGTAAGATAGTATGCATGACGAGAGAAATGAATATTCCAAATGAAGTTTAACATTTAAACCTGAATTTAGTTGACTACATTTCGCTTTATAAAACCCAGATGAATGTCTACAATATTCTCTTGACGGGAAAATCAAGAATTACTGAATATTTCTATATAAGGCATGTAACGTTTAGAACGTAATATTTCGGAGAATTTTATAGGGAAAAGCGTTTTGTCTCTGGTTTTTATACCGCGAGTTTTTTTTAAACGGTAAGCCTTTAGATGACAATATCCATCCCTTAAAAGCCCTAGACCCTAGGCACAAATAGACATAGATATGTGCACCTTGACTATGAAAATCTTTGTTGACCAAGGAACCATATCAATATTGTATATTTATAAAATTCTTGACTAATTTACAAAGCATATTGTAGGTATTGATGCACATTAGATTTTAAGTATTAACCTTCAAAATTCCGTAATGTAAACGGTCTGTAATAATGTATCATTTTCATTCTATCTTCACTTCACTATTCTATTATTCAATAATTTCAAGTACTTTTATTTCACTGCCGACAACATATTTCCTATTATTTTGTTATATCGCGCTTGAAAATGATACTTTCGTTGTTTTTTTTTTCCAATGTTAAATATAAAGCATTGAAATTGTTTCTAGTATTACATACTTTGAAACCATCTAATGAATGTGCCGTAAACCGGTTTCATTTAAAATACAATAATGGGAGGTTGGTTTTAGAAATTAAAACCTACTTACTCATCACAAGGTCTTCAAAAATATTGAAGAAACCGTGCGGTAACTGTATAAAATTTATATATCATGTTTATTTATTAGCTGTCGACATCGACTGCCCTCGACTTGGTCCTCGTGGAATCATGTTTTTAGATATGGATGTAACTTTTAAATACCTAGGCTAATTTTACAAATAACACACAAACGTATAAATAATTGAATGAACTACTTGCACTGTTTCAAATAGCTTAATGTCCTTTCTAAGGCTGTAACCAAATTTCATTTAAATCGGTTCAGTAGTTTTGGCGTAAAAGCGCAACAGACAGAGTTAATTTCGCATTTACAATATTAGCAAGAATATCGAATCAAAAGCCTAAAAAATAAGTTTGTAGCTACGAGCTCTAAAAATGACGACACTTCTATCCCTTACAACGTTTTTTGAAGTGAAACTTCTTTAGGCGCATGAGGGTAACATTTTTACGAGTGAAACGCGTAATTAGTGTCACGAAAATGTGAATCGCTTTTTATGCTAACTCGTTTGAAAGTGCAGTATTTTTAATATTTACAAATAAAGACTGGCATTTTAATTTGCCACTCGTCATTTAATAATTTAATATACTATTTTTCATAAAATATAAAATAAAAATATTTGGAAATACAGACACAAAATTTGATTAATAATTTCTAATATTGACAAAAAACACGAGGTATATTTATTTACAATTCGTCATTTAAGATATCAATAAATTATTTGTATTAATTTTCGACATTGTTAATATTTTAATGACATTTAAATTCCTAACATATCTTTCTTTTCCCCTCCGTCTAAGTGTCGGAAATTTAAAGTTTTAGATTTGTATGAATATAAAAAAGACTTAAAATTCAGTTTGCCAAAGAAGTTTCATTTCTAACGTGTACTTTGTACGAACGCACTTTTTATTTTTTCGCGTTGAGAGTAGCCTATTGCTCAGGTTCTGGATTATCAGTTCACCAAATTTCATTAAAATCGCTTCTGCAGTTTTGGTTTGAAAGCGCAACAGGCAGAATTACTTTCTCATTTATAATATTAGTAAGGATGGAAGGAAAACTAGCAGACCCGACAGATTTCGTTCTGTTAAAAAGATTTGGAGTGTGGCAGATTTCACTTTTACTAATTATTTTCGAAATAAAATTACAGCAATTCTAAATATCTCTTACATTGTTGTTCTTATTCAATTGAGTCGGGTTGTGACTATTCAGTTGATTTTGAACTTTGCGCAGCGGTAATAAAGTGCAAAATAACTCTTTGACGTTAGTAGTACACCTACATTGCTTAGACAGTGAGTACTTGTATTTTAATTTAAACTTTAATGAATAGCAATAAAGGACAAATTGACTCTACATTTTGATTATGAAACGTTGGTATGGGAAACAGAAAAGGGCTGGTTTTAGGGTTTTTCCCTGCAATTATTCGAACTTTTCCTTAAACCATCCTTGGACTTCAACAAACATTTTAAAAAAAGAACTATCAAAATTGACCCAGGCGTTATTGGGTTATCCGCTTACAAACACATTTTGCGATACATTTTTATATTATAGATGTATACGTTTAACTAGATCCAATCATGTTTTAGAGCCGATGATTAACATTAAGTAATGATAAAATCATATTTTCACGGAATCAGGGACTAACTGAATGAAACCGGTTGCAAGAGCTATAAAGTATATAATACATATGTATCAAAGATATCTTTCATTTTCAACATTTACCAAAAGAAAATAGAGAAATCTAAACACCCAATTTATTATAACCGCTTGTTACTCCAAAGCATCCTAATTACCCTAACTCGCAGTTATCAATGTAAATAAAATTTTGAAGTCATCAAAGGAGAATGAAACTTCGCGCAGTGCTCATTTAATTAATGGAAGCGGTGTCCTAAATTATAGGTCTTTATAAATGGTATTTAACTTCGAATTAGTTTACCGAGTAGCGCAATTAAGTGGTCGAAGAACAAATAATATAACGGTGTATAATTTTCGTATTAATTTATTTATTTACCTTTATTATACACATGCAAATACAAATGAGATTTACAACGACTATGCTATGAGCAGTCTCTTCCAAAAAACCATTGGTGATAGAATTTATTTTATAACGTGGAATGGTGCAAATGAAGCTATGTATGAGGTAAAAAAATATATTTTACATAATAATTTGACATGTTTTATAAACAAAATTAAAATAAATATAATTACAGAGGCTATTACTAATGTCAGGGTAAGGTTTTAAACAAAAATCGGAGAGTTATCTAAATATTTAAAAAAAAATCATGTTGTTTTAATCGAAACAGGAGGTTTCTCAGCGTAGACCAATCATACTGCTACTTTGCCGCTTAGCAGCCTTTAAAAATAGTAACAGTTTGAGTAGAAAAATCTAATAGTTGTTGTATATATCACCACCAATAATATTATATAAATACCAGAAACACATCTGTAGTAAAAATAAAATCGATGGGCATGCATAGATAACGTTTCCTGAGCAAATATTTAAATATCATTTCTAATAATCGTCTTCTTACTGAATGTCGGTCAAGACGGCCAATTTTACGCAAAGATTAGCCATTTGCGCAGGTAATATTATAGTGCTGTAGTATATGTACTCAAGCAAATACTGAGAATTTCTTAACAGAAAACTTAATATCGTTTTCGAATTCGCTCGATCTGATACTCCAATCCAGGACCTCATATCTGCAGCCGAACAAGCTGATCACTAGACCAATGAGGCAGTCATTTATTATGATAAATAGGTTGTCTTTATTTTTTTCTCTGAACAATGCCCCACAGTAGATTAATGTCGAGAGCATAGTGCGAACAGGTACATATACTCGTATACACAGAAACACGCCTCCTTCCCATAGGGTTATGCAAAGCCCACATCCTTCCACTTGTCACGATCCTAGCATATCTCGTTCACTGATTTCATTATCATTAAACCTTTCATACAAGTTCTACGGTTTAAAGCACTCTTGACCTAGCCCTTATTTAAAATGTCCTGAATTTGGTCCAGGAAGGTTAGCCTTGGTCTTCCCCTTCCAACTTTCCCATTCACTGTCGACTTATAAATCCATTTTGTCAATGTCCTTTCATTCATTCTCTCTACGTGCCCAAACCATATAAGCATACCTTTCTCAATTTAAGTCACTACATAATCTAAATAATTATTAACTTTAATTAAATTAAAACTGTTTAACATATTTCTATACACTTGATCTATTATAAACAGCACTCCTATAAAATTATCTATTTGGAATCGTGCTATTCGCATTTAACTGTAACACATTTAAGTAAAATGTCTTTCGACTGTATAACTTTCATGTTAATTGGCTTATAGTATTATTGGTTTAGAATATGTGCCAATTATTGGTTCCATTGGAATGAGATTCAATTTACCTTTGCACAATTAATAGCTGGCATCGTTTCGCCGCAATTTTTTAGAGTCCTGTTATATTCAGTCGCTATTTGGGTTGACTTGACCGCGGAAGTAACTCTTCTATACAAAAGGAACTAGCGTGAAATAATGGTATTTCTAGGTTTCTTTGCAAAAACCGAAAATTTGGGTTTGGAGTGGGTAAAAGCTGGTAAAATTCCTTAGGCCTTTTAACCGACAACGCGGTGATACGCTCTCCTGGTTTCTTCTCAACTACCGTTGAGGGGTGTGGCCTCGAAAACTGCCTTCTTACCCGGGACATCTTCCTCGGGGGTCAATTTGATGCCTGGCAATCTATTTTGCCTGCCTCATTGGTCTAGCAGTTAGCATTTTCGACTACAAACATGAGGTCCTGGGTTCGAGTCCCAGGTCGGGCCAATTCAAAAATCAATATTGACTTTTCTATTGATCTCGGAGAGCACGTTAAGCCGTCGATCCTGCGCCTGATCTCTCTCCGGTCGTGTCGGATTCCCGTCACATCAGACTATGAGAGTGAAGGAACAGAGAGTGCACTTGTGTACTATGCCTGCCAATCCGCAGTGGAGCAGCGTGGTGGGTCTATGCTCTGAAAACCCTCGCTCCTCGAAGTGAGGAGGCCTGTGTGGGACGTTAATGGGCTGCTACTAACTAACTAATCTATTTTGCCCGCAATGATGCGGGTTGGTTCCCACCGGCTACGCTAGCGGGTCCATCCAGGTCAATTCAGTGAGTTGTCCAATCCGTTTATCGCCACTGCCATTGCGTCGTCTTCGCCGTCATCAACACCTACTTCAGGAGACGGTGACAGCAGAAGCTCAACAAAGCAGGGGATTGCTGCTCTTTGGTGCTGGCTGGCAATGCCGTGGAGGTGTGTCTGTGGGGAGTTATCCACGTGGCGAAATATATTTCTCGCCAATCTCCAGACGAACACCTTCACGGTGGGCGTCCTGGTGTCACGGTTAATACGCGTGTTGAGAGACGCCGAATTCGATCTTCGGTAGGACGTATTTCGAGTAAGAGTCTGGACCAATGGTACTCTTCAGACGTGGCGAGTTACACCACCCTACCAGTAAAGACGTACCGTTAAGCAAAGAAATTTGTGCTCCATCACGATGCTGTGTTGAAACCATTAGAGGAAAATTATCTCTTACCAGATTAACGCCCTTCCATCTAAGATGGTATCCTTATTTACCGACATCTGTGATCACAGTCAAGTGCTAACCTGTGAGCAATAAAAGATATCATTATGTGAACCATGTCTTCCTTTATCAGTTAATTTCCCAAACAAAAATAATAACAATTCTATTTGATATTTATTTCAAAAGACCTGTTTCATATATAACTAACAACCGTGGCCGAATCTGATATTACTTACACGCCATTTTTCTGGTGATACAAAATTAGCGCATTTTATGGCCTGCAACATTTCCCTTAGTTTTTTGCTAAATGTTTGTACACATTTTGTCAAAATCTATTGCTTTACATTACAAATACGGAATAGGGAATTGTAAACTTCGTGACGGTACATTGCAAAAGGAGAGTGCTAAATTTAAAATCAATCCTGATTGTTTTGAATGATGAATTAGTTTACTAGTCTGAAACCACCTTTGCATAACTTCATCATGTTGATGCCATCCTTTTAAAGTCTAGATCAGTAGAAACCTTCTTGTTTTATATATATAGATATATTTTAATTTTTCGATGCCCCTCGACTCGCATATTTATAGTGTATCTATATATAGATATATCCATATTGGTGTTACGACGTCTGTTATCGATTTAGTTTATTCCAGTATTAAGGGCATCTGCTGACATTGAATGGAGGGTATTTATGCGACGAGTCCACTACGATTAATCGTTAAAGTCATATAGTTCTATAAATAATAAATTATTAGACTTTCCTATTGGAAAATCACATTGGCTCTGTGATATACTGTGGTATATTGTAAGCATGATTATCGTAGACTCCGCTTTAAAAAAATAGAGATACAATTCGAAAAAGTTAATTTACGGTAAAGCCGTGAAAATGTTATAGTGACGTTTTGTGGTTTATTTTTACCGACTTGCATGCAAATTTTTGATGGCAAAACTGTGATGGATTCGGCGGTGTATTGAACTAATATAATTATTTGTATCATTTCTAAGAATATATTTTATCAAGCAAATTATAGTAATTAAAGAAGAGCAACTGATTTTAAATGTAAGTGGATGTTGTCCATCTTACGTTTTTATACTTATTCATGGAAGTTTTATCCAAGAATAGACAAAACTTCCTTAAGAAGAGAGTCCTCCATTTATAAATCTGAATACTTTAATAAATTATACAAACCAATTCCTGTTAGATTTATCGGAGTTCTTTAATACGTTATGCTGTAATTTCATTGATAATGAAGCGAAGCAAGTCAGATAATATGGCATAGTTTTTTTATGCTGGACTATATTTGTACAGAAAGATGTGTTTATAATTAACGCAAGTTGGAGAATTCTAGGAAACATACATACATACATAGCATCACGCCTCATTCCCATAGGGGTAGGCAGAGACAACATCCTTCCACTTGCCACGATCCTTGCATATCTCCTTCGCTTCTTTCATTCTCATTAAACCTTTCATACAAGTTCGTCGGTTTAGAGTACTCTTGACCTGGCC
>JACTOM010000909.1:6702181-6856833 GCA_015832385.1 Elymnias hypermnestra | reverse complement strand
GTTCATCCGCCCATCCCATATGAAATATATAACATCTTTCCATATTCATCGTATAACCACTATTTATTTACCCCTACACGTCTATCCCCTTTAAATTTTAAGTAATCATTTTATACAACAGCAAAGGCTGATACTGACGTTCCCGTCTCATTTATTTTATTTATTTATGTCTCATTTATTGTTTATTATTATTTATTTATCTTTATATAGTATATTTATTTATAATAGGATATATTTAGGGTCGCCGCTGAAAACCAGCGTTGGGCTAAAGCCAACATTAGTAGCTGAGCGGTGCTCCCAAGTCGGTGTCACATTTAACTATAATAAAATTTTATCTATAATGTATCTAGTATATTTGTCTATTGTATTGTTGTATGTAGTTAAGTGTAACTGAATGGAATAAAAGGTTTTTAATTTTATATATGGGTTAAGACTGAAAAAAATACTAATCACATGTTTACTTTACGCTGATGATCTAGTAATACTTGCATCATCCGGTAATGAAGTACAGGAGATGATAAATATTATGAATGAAGCTTTGAAAATGAAAGGAATGAAAGTGAATGTAAAGAAAACGAAAGTCACGCTTTTTGATCGAGATGAATCTATGATGCATGGCAATATTTTGATAGATGGAGAACAGTGGAAGAGGTGAAAGAATTTGTATACTTGGGATCAGAATTTATAAAAGATGGAACATGTGAAAGTGATATTGAAAGTAGAGTGAATGCAGGAGATATGGTAAATGGTACTCTGCACGCCTTTATGAATAGCCAGATGGTGTCACAAATGGCCAGATTAGCTGTGCATGCAGGAGTGTTGGTGCCAACACTTATGTGTGGTAATGAAAGTTGGTTATGGCAGAAGAATCACATAAGTAAAATAAATGCGGTAGAGATGAGAGCGTTGATAAGTATGAGTGGATTAAAAGTGGGTGACAAAGTAAGAAAAAGTGTGATAAGAGAACGTTGTGGTATAAGAGAAGAAGTAGTGACTAAAATTGAGAAAGGTATGCTTAGATGGTTTGGGCACGTGGAGAGAATGAATGAAAGAAGACTGACAAAGAGGATTTCTGAGTCAAGAGTGAATGTAAAAGTAGGAAGAGGAAGACCAAGGCGAACGTTCCTAGTCCAAATCCAGGACATTTTAAATAAGGGCCAGGTCAAGAGTCCTCTAAACAGACGAACTTGTATGAAAGGTTTAATGAGAATGAAAAAAGCGAAGGAGATATGCAAGGATCGTGGCAAGTGGAAGGACTTGGTCTCTGCCTACCCCTATGGGAATGAGGCGGTTATGTATGTATGTAATATTTTAAAGTACTCATCTATAGCTATGTCAATAGTATAATGTATATTAAACGCTGAAATATTTTGCTTGAAAGACAACTTTTTGTTTGTCCCATACACACCTTAGAGACACGAGTTTCTATATAGACGATGACACGGGTTTAAGATCTGAATTAAAAATAATTCCATGTGCTATGTTGTAAACCGAAAACTCCTAAGTGTGCTTCTAACATTGTTTTTAAGTATTTATCCTTGCCAAAATCACTTAAAATAATGAAGTACACATACACTTAATGAAGTACACTTACACTACAGTACAGTAATTACAATTACCGTATGTATATACTTCATATTATAGTCAAAAGGTTAGCGCTTGACTATAATCTCACCTGGTGGTAAGAGTAATACAGTCTCAGATGGAAACGCGCGCATCTAGTAACAGGTAATTCACCTCTTACTAAATTCGCGTATTTCTTTGTTGGCGGTAACTAGGCACGGCCGAAGCCTCCCACCAGTCTCAAAAGGAGACGTGACAGGAAATACAATTTTTTGACAGTCTTAGATAAACTTGCCCAACCGGGACCCCAGGAGCACTCGCACCATGGTGCTAAGGATGTATTTTTTTTGCTGGGAAATGCATTAAGGCACGAACCCAGACCTACAGGTCAGGAGTGTGGGACTCGGCGAGGGAGAAGACCTCGCAATACCCACTACAACCCAGCGGAACCCTCTTCATCCGTAAGTGAGGCACCAGGTGTTCAACTTTCGCATTCGTCCCTGGTACCTCAGATGAGTCCAACTGAGGATTCGAGGCGCGCAAATACGCGCCACCTGGTACTCTACCTCCTACGGCGGTGAGGGGGAGCATCCGCTGCATTCTCCCTCTCTCGCTCCTGGGCTTCTTTAAGGGAGACAACAGTGTCGCAGAAGTAGGATACTCCGGCCCAATTCCTCTCATTAAGGCTAAGGATGCTGCCAAATCTATGAATGAAATGAAATCTATGGTGAACTATTAAACTATATACGAAAATTAAAATAAAATATGATCAAATAAAGGTAGTAACAAAAGAATATACAAAATAAAAGAACCTTCAAATGAAGTTTAATACTTACGAGTAATAATAGCAAGTGGAGAGACAATTTGTACTAGCGTATAACGACTAGCCTTTATATGTGACCGTTCATATAATTGGTCTATTTAGATCTAGTATACGTATTAGTGTAATGAGAGGACGGACTATTTCGTATTAAGTAAATTACATTTTGGTTTTCAATCGTGCATAGTATATTTGAATATATATTGCTGCTTTGGACGAATAATCACAGTTCAAAATATATATTCCATAATAGTCTATATTTTCTTGTGTTAGAAACTATTATTAAAATCGGCAAAAATAACAGTGTCATTATGTCATTAGTTGATTGAAACATTTGTATCAGATCACATTTATAGACTTTATTGAACTTTTTCGGTTTGAATATTCGATAACATAAACTAAAATATAACAAAGTTAAAAGTGCAAAAATGAAAAAACCTGAACGTACTTCACGTTCAGATTTTTTCATTTTTGGACTTTTTTAGTTTAGGCCATACAATAAATATACAAAAAATTGTCTACATACCATTTTGTGCACAAAAAAAAATGTGTCCGGAATAATCGCCAGTATGGCACTGTATGGCGCACCCGTGTGGATCAACGCCCTAACCGCATCAAATAAAACGCTGTTACGGCGGGCCCAGAGGGTAATAACGATTAAAGCTACACAGGGGTACCTTACAGTGTCATGAACGGCAGCAACACTCCTACCAGGTGATCCCCCTTGGGAGCTCAAGGCGGAAATTCTCACCGTTGCTTACCAGTGCAGAGTAACCGCGAGAAACAGAGGGGAATTACCAGACGCTGACGAAGTAAGGAGGCTTCTGTTGGCTAGAACCCTGTTCTAGCTAACAGAGCCTTGACGCAAAGGTGGAGGGGAACTCGGGTCCCCAGTAGCAGGCGTCGCCATAGTAAGGGCGATCCTCCCTAATCTGGACGAGTGGCTGGACAGAGAGCACGGATTGCTCTCCTACAGCTTGGTATAGGTGCTTACCAGTCATGGTTGCCTCAGCAAATACCTGTATCAAACTGTTGGCTGTGAGCCGTCGGCCAGCTGTTACGAGTGTGGTGTCTCCTTTGACACAGCCCACCACACGGTGGCAGAATGTCCCGCCTGGGAATCCCAGCGACTCATTATGACGACGCTGATCAGCACAAACCGCTCTCTGGCTAGCACTACAACGCCGACGAAGGGGATTAGGAAACATAAGGATGAGGTTCATACAACTCCTCCCCCTGTAGAATACCTATGAGCCGACTACAACCGAGGGGCCAGAGCGGAATGCCTCAACGAATCTCTGGCTCCCCACTCATGGATAACGACGGTCCCGCTGGGTTTAAGTGGGTATTGCGAGTTCTTCCCCCTAGCGGAGTCCCACACTCCCGACTCCACAGTCAGGGTGCGTAAACGCATTTCCCAGCTTTAAAAAAAACCAAAAACAAATATAAAAGCAAACCAATATACAGGGTCATTGGTAATTCGATGTATTCCCCGTTAGGAGGTAATAGGGATAACTATTTGCGAAAATTTAAACCCCAATCTGCAGTATGGAAAAGCGGAACCATTTTCGAATAAATATCCGCAAATTAGTTTTCTTATATATTAGTATGTAGATAATTGATTGTACGTTTCATTTATTGCCTACCACCTTCCCGTCTTTCATGTTTGTTAATCCACTCCTGGAAAAAATTGCTAATTATAACATACAGCGATTTACAAAATATATAAATATGTGTAGGTAGTTTCTTAAATTTACAAACGACTCTCTTGTAAAATGAGCATTTTTGAAGTATGTCGTTAAATCAGCGACATGTACACTAACTATTCTCAGCGGATTCACCTTCGTAAAGTTACATAAATATATGGGAAAATCTATTATGCATCTGATAGAAGTGTCAATAAAGGTTATTCTTTTATAAGAGTTTAGACGCATACGCAAAGTATATTGTAAAGATATCTTTACAACACACTATGAATCTAGTTATATCAAGTTAATGTTTTTTAAATTATACAATAAGTTTCAAAAGCTAAGATCAGTAGGGTTTTTGCGTTATAATGTACTAAATAATATTTAATAGAAGTTACAATATCTCTTTAAATTTTTCTTTACAAAATTTCAACGAACGAGAATGCCTAGAGAATGTACACTTTAATAGTAATTCGTGATACAGAGACCTGTTATGTAATAACATCGAATTATACAAATAATTTAGATTATTGCTTCAGAAATATTTATCTAAAACACTTTATTAAATAATTATATTCTATATACATATCATGTGTAAAAAGCAATGAAAATATTATGAATATTTCGATTTTTAATCCAATAAAAGTACGTTAACTACGTTTACGTATGTAAATTTTGTTTCTCAAAGTAAATGTAAAACTGTGATTAAGAATATGTAAGCAGACCTTTAGGAGCTTTAATTCATATATATTACTTTCAGATGGGCCCCAAAACCATCAAAATATTCAAGCTTTAGAATTTAGGAGCTTTTAAATCATACTACTTTCAGCCACTTTATCATAATTATGTACCTCTCGCCCTTAGCTTGTCATTAGCAGTATCCTATTTATCAAGCAGTTACGCGGAGTTTGCGAGACCCGTCGTATTGCAAATCGCTTTCGGCCATTCTGCTTATACATAAAATTCACCCATAAGAAACTCTGAAGAGTCTAAATTGTAAAGTCATTGCTTTAATTTTTAATTTTATTTATAGCTAACCTTTTTTTGCCGCTGGAAAATGGTATTTACGCACTAACCCTGACCGATGACCAGTCAGGAGTGTGGGACTCGGCGATGGAAGATCTCGCAATACCCACTAAAACCCAGCGGAACCCGCTTCATCCATTAGTGAGGCGCAAACATGCGTCGCCTTATATTACGCCTCCTTCGGCGGCGAGGGGGAGCATCCACTGCAATCTCCCTCTCTCTCGTGGGCTTCTTTTAGCGAGCCTGTCGTCTCGCAAAAGAAGGCTACTTCCACCCACCATCTCTCACTGGACAACATCGCGCCTACAATGTTTCCCAACGAGAGGTCGCCGCCGATTTATAGCTATTCTGTAATATATCCATCCATCCAGCTTTGACGTCGTTTTCTTTCATCAGGAGCGTTTAAATTAACAATGGTATATTATTGTATTTTCAGATGGGTCCCAATGCTCAGATATTCAAACTTGAGAACTCAGAAGCTTTAAAATCCTATTTCTTCCTGTTACTTTGTCATAATTGTCGAACCTCACTCATGCCTGAGTTATTTTGAGTACAGAAAACAATATCCCTAAATTCACAAATACCGTCGCTGACAGGCTACCAAAATAAGATGTTATATACGTGTCACATATACGTGTCACACAAGAAATATGTATGTAATTTTTTCTACGCATTTAGCTCTTATCATTCACGTCCTAATCCGCAGGAATTGAAATGTCCTTTATATTTCAGTGTCCTATTTCCCTGGATTTAGTCTTTAGACAATGTTTTACTATTTTATTTTTATAAACGAATTCTAGTTCTATATTCATGAAATGTAAATGTTTCCTTAGTTAAAATAAGATAGAACAAAGCTTATCTAGCTTAAGTATATATAGTAGGGATATGAGCCCTGTTACAATTAAAACAGTTTTTAACTATATCCATATAAAAATTTACATTATATTCTCTCTGTTTCTCCATCTCTCGTGTTAAACCTTCCATTTCGCTGTACATATATTATAAAATAGATCTAACAGGGTAATTCTTTTGACGGTGTCTCTGGCGCAATGGTGCAAGTACTCGTTTTGCTAAAGAGGTCTCGAGTTCAATTACACATTTACCTATACCTGAACCAGGAGGCTTTGGTCGAGGCTAGTTACAATCAAACAAACTTATGCGGTTGTCTGTCTGTCAATCTCCCGTTAAGGCTCTCGTTTCACAGTGGCTAGCATATTGTAAACTCGGTCTAAGAAGTTTGTCTGAAAACCTATTTAAGTTTTTGAAATGAAACTTCTTTAGGTAGGGTAGAATATTTACGGATGAAACGCGTTTTTTATGCTAATTTTAAGATTAGGTAGTTTTAATATTCACAAATAACATGTGGCATTTCAATTTGCCACTCGTCTTTTAATAATTGAATATACTATTTCTAAATTTTAAATTCAAATACAAAATGTAACTAATAATTTCTAATATTGACAGAAAACACGTGGCATTTTTATTTACAATTGGTCATTTTAATGACAATCAAATTCCTAATATATCTTCCTTTTTCCCTCCAGGAAGTCTCGGAAATCTAAAGAATTTTCACTTCTGACATGCGTACTTTATTCGCATTCACTTTTGTTTTACCTAGCTAGTCATTAAAATACTATGCAAGATGTTTAGTTTTTAATACCGAACCTGTAAAAATATGTTAAAGTAAAATATCTATGGTGGAAAGTCAGGCTTAACTTGGTGATCCTTTTTACCGCACTATCTACAATGCAGTAAGTAACTTTGGAACACATTGCCAATATGTTGTTATTAAAAATGAGAGTATGTTAAGTTTCAGTGAATCATATCTTTACCTTTATCCTTTCGCGTTAACTTAACAAACTGTTTCAATATTTTCACCTATGGTAACTGCCTACCACTTCTTTATTTATTATTGTATTATGATCCCCAGTGGAAAAAAATTTAATCTGCTTCCATGATTTATGAGTAAACAATACATTACTTTGGTCACCTTCTTATTATTTTTGATGAAAATGTATTCTATTTTACTCATTAATACGAGTATATTAAAAAATAACACAAAATAAGGAAGATCCAGATATGCATATGTTAATATTAAAATAGTGTATTTCTTTAAAAATTACTTGGGACTGCTTTGTGGGTTATCAAGACTGTCTTTCAAGTGACCTTTAAAATAAAGCTTAATAACGAAAGCTTTATTTTAAAACTATTTTGTAAAGACAATACAAGTTGTAAAGTACTTACTCTTTCACAGCCTCATCGATACAGTGCGAGTATTTTTTTTTATTGCTGATAGATTAGCGCTGGACTGTGATTTCACCTGATGGTAAGTGACGATACAGTCTAAGATGGAAGCGCGCTAATCTGTTAAGAGGCGATATACCCCTTGCGGTTTCTACACAGCATCGTACCGGAACACAAATCTCTTTGTTTGGCGGTACGTTTTTGCTGGTAGGGTGGTAACTAGCCACGGCCGAAGCCTCCCACCAGTCCAGACTCAAACAAATTAGAAAATACAATTTCCTAATTTCATCCTACCGGGGATCGAACCCGGGACCTCCGCTAGCAAAGCGAATACTCGCACCACTGCGCCAGCGAGGCCGTCAAATTGCTAGCAAAGGTCCTGGGTTCATTCCCCAGTGGGACGAATTTAGAAAATTACATTTTCTAATTTGTCTGAGTCTGCACTGCTGGCTGGGCTAGTTACCACTCCACCAGCACCGTACCACCAAACAAGAGATTTGTGTTCCAGTACGATGCTGTATAGAAACCACAAGAGGTAACTTACCGCTATCTCATTAATTCGCTTCCAGTTTAGACTGTATCATCACTTACATTCAGATAAATTTTGAGGATATATAAAAAGTTACACCAATTATTCTGTGATTTGGACGAATATCAGTTAATGCGATATATTCCACATTCTATTACACGTCTCAAGGCCTAACGAAATTCAGGGCAAATATTCTCGCTATCAAATCTATATTAAGAATGTAGATGTACCCTAAAATAATCTTATGGGTTGATATTACAACTAAATGAATTATCCCATAAATAGCTAATGGATCAATGTAGTTACATCTATCTAAAGCATTTTTGTTGTCGATTTTTCTATTTATAGTATACCAAATAAGTATCGTATGAAACGATAACATTTCTTATCAATTGAATTGATTACTACAGTAAAATTAAAAGCAACGTTGCCATTTTCTTTATATAATAACTAAAACTATTGTGTACATTTTAAAACGGTGCGGCAAAGAATTATATACTAAACAAACTGTGTAAATATGTTTATATCAAAGCACATATTAAATAGACGTTTTCTTAATTTAGGTTAATGAACAAGTTGTCACCATTCACTGCTAATGACGCCCCTGAAGATATGTAAGTGCCCAAGAAAAAGGCATAGTCTGCTTAAAAATGCTTTATCAATAGCGGAGCACGTAAACAATTATAACGTACGCGAAACTGTATTGGTATAGCTTTCAAATTATTAATAAATAATTGAAAGTGAAAAACGATGGGCACCACGAAATTAAATGACTATATTGAAAACTATACCAATAACCAATGAACAAGAAGAAATAACGTTATTAAAACTCACAAAAATTGATGTGCGTAACGCATAGACATTTATTGTAATTAGTTCACGATCTGCACAGCTAATATGGACGACACAATGCTACAGCGTCCATACGTCTCAAACAATCGACTTAGGCTATTTTGTATATATTGCATGATTATTTTTTTCCGTGACGTCTAAATGAATTGGAACTTTGAGTATCACACACGTTTTGTTTGCCATTTCTTTCTAACTTATTATCTTTAACTTAATAACCTGTTAACCGGGGAAATCCCTCAATATGGAATAGACATGCAATCTGTCGTCGTCCTGTGAATAGAGCATACAGAGATTCCTATATTTTACGTAGACATGACATAACGGTTACTTAAATTACGTGTATTACGTCTCTAATAAACTACCACAACATTCTAAAGATGTCAATTAATAAATTCAAAGTCTTAGTTAAAAGAAAGTCGATAGAAAAATTGTATTATGAGTTGCAGACGATAGAAACGCCTGGGAGGGAAAAATTGCTCTAATTTCAATTGAAATATTTTAAACTAATATGATATTGTATGATGGTAACAAAAAAAAATACAAAATACCCGCCTGAGTTTGTCGTGGGCTCTTCTAAGATCAGGGCGCGAAGGAACCCTCGTAACTTTAGATTTTAAATTGTTTTCGACTATCATCATCACACGAACATTAGAATTAGAGTGGGGAAAGAAAATATGATTTGACGATTCAAAAGTGCAGTAATGTCTACTCGAATAGATATTTTTGATTTGATTTGATAAGTCTGATGTCAAGAAATGTAAAACAATGTTTTTTAGGTGACTGTCATCTTACGTGTCTTTAATTCTGTACTAGTGCAATATAATTTCGACCCAAAAGCATTTCCTGGGATATTTGTCGACATAAATTATAAATCCAATTGTTATCAATAGCAAAATCAAGATTTCCCGACATTAATTTGTCTTAATTGCAACGTTTCTTGTACGTCCTTGAAATTATAACTTGTGTGTGATTATGCTGGGTTAACAGGTTAAAAGCTGCATTTAGTTTATTTTATTAATATACGTAGTGTGATACTCGTTATAAAGCAACGCCAGAGCACACACTACAACACTGTCTACCTGTAACACAAACATCCCTTTATAGGCGACCGATCATTGCATCGAGCTCGTCAAGCTCTCACAAGTCCATGCAGGACACAGAGAGACCAGGATCTGACACAGACAAACGCGGCCATAAATGGAGACACGTCCAGGCTGTCATGGCATACTACCAGGCCCTCAGGAAAATTAAGAGGTTCGATGACACTGAAGACAACGGTAACGCCGAATCGTTGTCCATTGTTATAATGTATTTGAGTGTTTGTTTATCATTTCAAACTAATGTGCTATTTCTTTGTGTTTAGGTATTTCAAGAATGGTACTTTGTTACTGTGTTCTTATTGTGATTATTGTGTCTATACTATATATAGTTTTACTATGAACAATTCTACTTTCTCTATTCACGCTGTCTCTTGGGAATAAGTCTGATTTTTCATGTTTATTGTAATATTATGCATCCTGATCGTTGATATATATTTGATTAGATTTAAGTCTTAGAGATCCTGATATTAGATAACAATTTTTAGTATTTAGTTTTAGATCTCTCGTTTCATATAAGCTCAATGATCTTACTGTACAAAAAAATACTTTCTGCGTGATTTTCATTGAAATATTGCAATGCCGCATGTTAATAAAGGTAGTTTTTTTGTTTATTTTTTTGCACGTCAAATAATCAAGAAATTTTACACTTTTTGTTTCTTTATTTATTAAAGCAAATGCCACGTCACTTCATATAAATAGTCCTTAAAACCATGCATAGTCATAAGTTTGATAATACACGTTTAAGGAAAACCTTTACTTTTATCTAACATGACTTAACTCCTTTTAGGTGGGTATTTTGTTTTATTGCCTCCTAATGAGGTACGGGATATTAATATATATATTTCATTTGGTAAAAATGTAAATTGCATTTCAACTACTGATATTTACACAGTAATAAATAGTAGATGAAAAGGTTTATTCCATCCAAATTATTTTCGTCAATTTGTAAATTATATCAATGAAAATCCTTATATATTTACAAAAAATAATAAACAAAAGTCATCCCTTTACTATCCTATTAATACTGTACTCATCTTTACTGTTAAATGTCATATTATTCATTGCTTATATAGTTGTAAAAATTTCAATGAAACCCTTCCTGGCTTAAATACTTTCGTTGATTTATTGTCAAGCCATCCTTGGGGTGAAATTAAAAAACTTTCGGCCCTATTATTCCATTAAGATAATTAATTTCTTAAATTTAATGTTGTTATGGTAAATTTATACAGAACGAAGTCGAACCAAAGATGGATGAAGCTAAGGACGACGGTTCAGTTGAGTTCTGCGATCCAAAAGAAACCGCCTTTGAAGAGGGAAGATTCCTTTTTGAAGCGATTTTCGACACGGCAAATACCAGAAACTCAGGAAACTGTGAGAACCAAATCCCTGAAATAATTAATATCTCTTTTTAATACCATTAAGTTATGTTTTGCATATGGAGTGAAGTCTGACAGTTGTCTATAAATCGTATTTTGATTCCCACAATAATGAATATAGATGTCATCATATTCTCTGAATTAAATTTATTAATTAGATGTAATGATGTATAATTAGCTATGCCTTCTTAGAGGGATTTGTTATTAACCACATATAATTGAAGCCTTGGCTCCTTAGTTAAAAAAGTAATAGATACATAATCTAAAGTTTTAGTTAATGAGACAGTTGACTCCAGAATAGTCATATCAAAAACTCATTTAAATCGGTTATAGTTCTTTGGCGCCACAAAATATCATTGTCATTAATTGAATTAAACATTAACATTAACTCTCTTTTGCTGTTCTTAAGCTATGTATATTTTAATATACATGTATTTCTTGTCATTAAAGCGACGTTTGTCAACATTAGGCGATACACCTTCGGGCAACTAAGCTTCACAGAACATAAGGCTTGGTCATGTGGAATGGAAAATTATTTTTAAGAAACATTTCGCCACAAAATATTATTAAGGCAAAAAGTAATAATAGCCTCCAGCCTACGTTAAGGACGTTGGAATTCAAAATAATTGTACATTAAAAGATAATATCATATAATTTTCCTTTAGGTAGAAGACACTGGATCAGAAGGCGCAACGGGGGAGCAAAGAGTAAGCAACCGACACAGACGGCGTAAGGTTCGAGTGCCTAGGACTGTTGTGAATCCAGACGAAAACTTCTACTTCTACTGGCTTTGGTTGATCACCATTTGCGTTCTTTACAATCTTTGGACCCTCATCGTCAGACAAAGCTTTCCTGAATTACAGGTAACATTTATCATTGGTATATTTAATTTATCTTTATTGCAAATCTAAACTAATATTATAAAGAGGAAACATTTGTGTGTTTGTATGTTTATTACGATTTCACACAAAAACTACTGGACCGATTTTGAAAATTTTATCACCATTACAAAGCTGCATTTTTGTTGAGCAACATAGGCTATATTATTTTATTAAAAAATAGGGGTGCCTAATAAAATGCATTAATGTTACCCAAGATGTGAAAAAATTGGTCCCACAAAATATGTAACGTGTGCGGTGAGGAAACTATTGATGATAGAACAAAAAAAAATTTCTACAATATTATAGAAGGTATTAATATCTACAAAGAAGTCCGCGATTATACAACTACTGTAGTTATGGCACTATAACTACTTTTATGCATTTCAAAAGTTAATAAAAGTGCCGAAAATAATCAAATCATTTTATCCCTAACTCTGTATTAATACTTATCTTAGTAAATGATATCAAAGACCGTTCCAATACCTGCAAAATACTTTTTAAATTATTAAAATCGAATATTCCACTCAAAAAATGTAAAAATGTTAATCTAAAGAATATTGTGGCGACCCTTATGACTGGGCCTGCTAGTGGAGTGGAAAAAACAATACCTATACATTAAGTAACTAAGTAGCAGCCCATTAATGTCCCACTGCTGGGCCCAGGCCTCCTCACTCATACGAGAGAAGGTTATTAGAGCATAGACCCACCACGCTGCTCCATTGCGGGTTGGCAGGCATAGTACACAAGTGCACTCGATATTCCTTCACTCTCATAGACCGATGTGACGTAAAATCCGACACAATCGAAGAGAGGCGCAGGACCGACGGCTTAACGTGCTCTCCGAGGCACGGGGGTGGATCACACCGCCGACTTCCCAACTTCAGGCAAATATTGAGAAAATCGTAACAGAAAACTCAATATTGGTTTTTGAATTGGCCCGACCCGGGACTCGAACCCAGGACCTCATGTCTGTGGCCGAACATGCTAACCACTAGACCAATGAGACAGGCCTATACATTATAATGTAGTAAATAAACTTATATATTTCTTAAAATAAAAATTCTTTAAAGAATTAAGAGCATCTTATGATTCTTAAGATAGCAATTCACAAGGATCCGAAACATCATTAAATGAAGGCCATAAACCTTACTAGGGCGAGACGTATATTTTTTAGAGCCTTTTCCTTATTACTTTTATATTTCTGTTATTTACTTATAATTAACTGAATATTTTTGTACGTGATATGTAATATATAAACGTATGACTTGAGAGTGGCAAGCATTTGAAGCCATTAGGCTTGCACTTTAGAGTCTTCCTTGAAATACCGAATGTAATTAGGCATTGTGCCATGCTACATTTTAGAGAAAGAATGCTTTTACAAAACGCCACATTGGAACAATAGTGACATAATTCATAAAGTTAATTTTAGAGGCATTTGAAAATTACACAAAATTTTCAAATCATTTTTATTTCATGAATAGTAAATTAGATTATTCAATGACGAGTGGAAAATAAAATGGCAATTTTTTTTGTAAATATTATAACTACCTAACTATTTAGCATAAAAAACTCTGTACATCTTTGTGACACTAATCACGCGTTTCATCCGTAAAAATGTTACTCTCATGCGCTTGAAGAAGTCTCACTTCAAAAATTATTTATAACAGAATCAAGGGACAGGTTTTTTGTTATAGCCACAAATCTATCACCTTCATCCAAAATTCAATTACAACACTGGATAGTTAAAAGATTAAAGAATTTATTACGCTAGTTAGGGGCTGTAACACATAATTTGAATATAAACTATTACCTGTTATGAGACGTATTCACGTACAAACGGCCGTATATTATTTATCCAAAGCATCAATATAACTTCAAACTATATTCTAATATGTAACAAACAAATGTTTGCAATTTTTTAGCTTAGTTGATAAGCTGTGTTTATTAGAAACATAGATTCTTCTATTTTATGTAAATGTAGGGCATGCCTGTAATTTTAAAAACATAAAAAAACTAAAATCGATGTATTTTAGTTAAGATGAGTAATATTTGTATTTGTAGTGGATAAGCTTTTATATAAACGCATAACTATTTATCTTCATGTTATAAATCAATTATTTCAGTGCCATGAATCGAGTTTTAATCGCTTTGATAGTAGAATTTCAAATACCAATTACCACTTAATCATGAAGCCCTTTGTTGATACCTGTCTCTTCACTTGTCATTCGAAATTCGAGTCACGTCCTTATATAACACTTTGATGTGACTTCAATCGTGTAGATTGAAGGGCCCTAACTTAATTTGGATCCATTGGGACATTTACTACGTCCACACGCTTTTAACAATATCACTTCAAATTTGACATACATAACGTGAGGTATAAACATCTCGTTATTCTCTTCTCACTTACTCGCTTCAATCAATGTTCATCCACTGCTGGATATAGGTCCTAATGATGCCCACTGTGTCTGATCTTGTGCCTCCTGGCTCCAGCGGTTACCGCCCACTCTCCTTGTGTCGTCGGTCCACCTTGTGGGGGGTCTGCCTACACTGCGCCTTGAGGTGCGGGGTCGCCATTCCAGCACCTTCGAATCCCAACGTCCATCGGTTCGTCAGACTATGTGCCCCGCCCATCGCCACTTCTGCTTCGTGATTGTTAGGGCGACTTTGGTTCTTCTAAGGATCTCCTTATTTCTGATTTGATCGCGTAGAGAAACACCATCGCACTCTGTGTGAGCTTTGGAAGGAGGCTCATAGTTAGCGACCACGTTTCCGATCTGTAGGTGATCACCGACAACACGCACTTTTCGAAGACTTTGGTCTTCTGGCACTGAAGGATATTGGAGGAAAAGACTCCAATATCTCTCGTAACGTAGCTTTCCAAACCCTGCCCAACCGAGTTGGATCCGACGGTGAATCTCTTTCTTGAAATTGGACCTAGCTAGCTGGACTATATGTACCAGCTGTATGTACTCGAAATTGTTGACTAGTATATATGTATACTAGTCAACAATTTCGAGTGCAGAGTTCCCAACGATGAGTGGGTGGAGTGGAACATGGTTATTGGACATAACTTTCGTCTTATCCATGTTCGTTTTTAGACCCATCTGTTGAGAAGCTCTGTTGAAGTCATCGAGCATAGTATTAAGATTATCCAGAGTTTCTGCCAATAAAATAATGACCACATCGTCGGCATACCGTAGATGAGTGATGTACTCGCCGTTTATGTCGATGCCAAGTCCGTTCCACTCCATTTGCTTAAAGAGGGCCTCCAACGCCGCGGTGAAGAACTCCGGGGAGATAACGTCTCCCTGTCGCATTCTACGCTGCAGTTGGATAGATCCTGAGCTTTAATCCTGTATACGGACTGACATAGTGGCATTTTCGCACAAGCACTTCAACACGTCTATATACCGCTGGTCGATTTGTTCCCGAAAATATGGGGAAATCAGGATCAACCCGTGAATCTAAAACCTCCCGAATAGAAAATGGCGGGTGGGTGAAAATTACACATGTCAGAAGTGAAACTTCTTGGGAAAAGTAATTTTTAAGTCTTGTTTATATTTATACAAATCTAAAACTTGAAATTTCCGAGACTCAGAAGGAGGGAAAAAGGAAGATATATTAGGAATTCCATGAATTTAATTGTCATTAAAATATTAAAAGTGTTGAAAATTTATATAAATAATTTATTGAAATCTCAAATGACAAATTGCAAATAAAAAGGCCACGTGTTTTTGTCAATATTAGAAATTATTAATTAAATTTAAAATTATTATTAAAATTACCTAACCTTCAAACGAATTATAATAAAAAAAACGCTGCACACTTTCGTGACGCTAATCCCGTGTTTCAACCGTAAAAAATTTACCCTCATGCACCTAAAGAAGTTTTACTTTAACAATAAAATCAGTGAATTCGTTTCAGAGTGTGAAGTGCGACCACAAATACCTTGACACGACAAATATATATTATACTAGCGAATACAATAAATTGAAATATTTGTAAAAAATGTATAATGTTTATACATGTGTAAGTCGGAATCTATTAATTTCTGGAACGACAACGTCATCTATTGGCACTGGACAGAGTCAATGAGTCACGGGCTAGCGGCGTTCTCGACAATTCTCGAGGAACGGTCAGCCAGAGCGGTCGACTATAGAAACTGTCGCGCGTTGCTAACTATGACTGTTAATGTATTCGTGTAATTTGATATCGGGAACATTATAATCTGAGTTAATTAATAAAGTGTTTGATTGCACCAACTTTATCCACCGGCGCCCAAACTTTGGAGGTTGAATTATAGATACCACTAGTGACGATCTCGGCGGGAACCTATGCTTTTTCTACGACATATATATTATACATAAATAGACATACTAGTTGTTCCTGGCTGTATCACCAGCGTAGTTCATGACGCCGTGGAGATATTGGTAAATTCGTTATTTAACGGATAGAATTGTCAGTCTAAACCATTCTCGAATCCACCTGAACAGATAAAAACATTTACGGTCCAACTGTTTCGGAGGAATTCATTGACACACATACATAAGAATTACATATATATCAGTTTTACTTTAGTCGTGTAATCTGGTCGTTTCAGAGATTAGCCAACATAACTGCCAAACACATTTTTTTAGTAATTTATAAATTTTAAATAGACACTTCCATTTTATTTATGAACATTAATATCATTCCGTGAGCGGTGTCACGGAATTTTTCAAGTTAACTTTATTTTGTTGCTATGTATTAACAGCTCTATATTTTGGTAAAGATAACTTAAAGATAAACTTTTGAGTACAATATTTAGTTACAAGATTTAAAAAGTGATAGCAATTTGTCATTTGTACGCCCTTAACGAGTATAACAAATGGCTTTACTTGCTGAACAAACAGTGTAAAGTTTCATTGCTTATAATCCATTCTTCACGGGAAAAAATGCTTTAGCTGACGCAATGTTTGTATAATGGTTTTCACCTACTCATTTAGGTATGTTAGTAAAAAATGTTTCTATTCATATCCCTTTAAGATTTTGAAACCAACCATCTCAAACCGGTTTTATTAAAAATAACGAACACCATTAGACTTCACGAGATCGTCGAAATTATTCGCGATTGACTTAAAATTTAGCAAATTTGATGTCACAAAGTGCAGTTTTCTCCATATTCCCCCGAAATAAGAAACTACCCAAGTAACCATGGAAAACTAGTTCGCATAATATATATATGTTATTATTATTATGCAACAAACTAGGTTATCGGTATTGTATCCGTGGGGTTTGTCAATTGACTATTTTAAAATGATGGTATTGACCATTTCTAAACTATATTAATTTTACAAAAAGGTGCAATACGTGCCTTATATCAATTAAGATCACAGCACCGTCACAATATGTTAAATAATATGTTATATATCCGTGATAATATTAAGTTATACAAAAGTGAAATACACAATTTTTATACTAGAAATAAAAACAAATTGTAATAGCATATTTTAGAGCGAAGAAGGTTCCGAAATCATTTGTCGGGTTGAGGTTATGCGTAATAAAATACCGCGATTAGTTTTAAATTTGCCTCTGCATAGTTTTACTAATTATGTCAAAAACATACTTTTACAGAAGGCATACAATAATGTTTAAGATTATTTGAGCGATAATAATGTCTAGACTTGACTTTTAGCACACAAGTTTTGCTCCTATAACATACACAACTATGTCTAAAAGAGTAACCGTTTAGATTTTTGCCAGTTTCTTCTCAGCAAATTCAACTTTCCGAACCGGTGGTAGATTTATAACCAACGAACAGACTACTGACGTGAAAGTGATTTTTGTTGTGTTATAATCAGAATTAAAATGTCTGCATGTTGTATTAAAAACAAATTCATATTAAATGAAAAACTTAAAAATCAATTTTGGGGATTTTAGGAATGACTATAGATGTCTATATATTTTTCTCGATAATCTTTCAAATGATTAAAACTATTTTGACGAGGATTTTATTAGTATATAGACTGACAAAGACAGATTTAATGAAATATACCATTTTTCATCGCAAAACCTTCATATATATGTTTATATATGTCGGAGAATAGAGAGAAGGAGAGAAGCTTAAAGCAAGGGCATAGGGTTCTCCGCCGACATCATCGCTAGTGACATCCATAATTCAATATCCATACTGTAGGCTTTGGTGGGTAATGTTGGTGTAATCCAACAGTTTATTAATTATCTCAGATTATAATATTTAATCAATTAATGTTCCCGATATCAATTTACACAAACTCAATAATAATAATAGCTAGGAACTCGACAGTTTCAATAGTCGACCGCTCTGGCGGACTGTCACCCGAGAACTAGCGAGTCCGCCGCCGGCTCACGATATATAAATAAGCCAGCCCTTAACTAATGCTATTAATTTATCCTGAACTTTTTTATTATTAAATATAAATACAGTTAAATATAACAAAAGCTGAAATAAAAAGTCTGTTTACTTTTGAGGTTAATCGCATGTTTCAACTTACAATTTAGTAATAAGGAATTGTCTTAACACTTAAAAGACAGCGTCCTGCAATAAAAAAAGCGTTAACCCAATGTTCGCTGCAAATAATAGCTCAATGTTCTGGTTGTTACAGTTTGTTGTTTTTTAGTATTTCATGGATACACTTTACTAAGGAAACAGTTTTAAGACGACAAAACTATTGCATTTATTTCTTAAATATTCGTTTCTTTGGATGAATCATAAAGAACAAAATTTTTGTAAAATCTTTAATTTTCTTATGTCAGAAAATTTTATTGAAATCTACAATAAATACGATTGGGCGCTCCAAGATTTCATTATGTTATTGACTCATTAAAGGTATTGTTTAATTTTCCACCGAGTCTTCGGCGTAATTGTTCTTTTTTCTTAATTGTGTCCTTATTTTCCCACAGAAGTCTTATAAGCAAGATATTAATAATTTTTAACATATAATTAATTATATGTAAAAGAAAAGCTTGCTACTCGGAGTTAGACTACATTCTAAAATAATAATGACACCAAAATAACAGTAACAAGTATCCTAGTTATTTTGAATGTACTTTTAAATAATACAAGCAAGGTTTCATTTTATTTAGAATTATTTCTAACAAATTATTGCCACATTTAGTGTGTATACGCTAGATCGTATACCTAAATTTCGTGCTTCCAGACCATAATTAGTTACTTTTTATACAGTAAAATAAAAATAAATTTAAAAAGAACCGACCTTTTCAAAATGTTACATTACTTTGGTATATTAAAACATTTTATATTTAAAATATTACCATTTTCTATTTTAAATAAACATAATATAGAAAATATAGTTTGTATAAATATATTTTTTTATTGGTGATAGATTAGCGCTTGACTGTGATCTCACCTGATGGTAAGTCATGATACAGTCTAAGATGGAAGCACGCTAATCTGGTAAGAGGCGATATACCTTTTATGGTTTCTACACAGCATCGTACCGGAACACAAATCTCTTTATTTTGACGGTGCGTCTTACTGGTAGGGTGGTAACTAGCCGCGGCCGAAACCTCCTATCAGTCCANTTATATAAAACCTTTTGCGACTGGCCTCTTCGCGTGTGCTAATAAAATAAATTCAAATAATTTCGAATAGGAAATTTCAAATTCAAATTATTCCGAAGAGAAGATTTCGAAAGCCACGCGAGGAGATCAGTCGTTGCTTGTTATCCGCGGCGTCAAGTCATGTTCCGCTCATATGTATAAATCATCTGCCAACTATAATCCTTCAATACGGCTATGCTGGAGCATCCAAATAGGTTGGCTGAGAAGCAAGCAGTCTGAATGTTCGTAGGTAAGCGACTTTTCCATATTGTCTTCAAAAAATCTTCTTGGAGTGCTGGGTCCAGCGAGATCTTGTACGTGCCGCAGGAATTGCGACGCCTTGCGATCACCAACCTCTTCCTGTGCTAACTGCGCGATCTTACTCTCGCGTGAGGGTGTTAATCCGTCTTATTAGTTCGGCTTTTATTCTGTCATATTTCAGACTTGCTGGTGGATTCACAATGATATCCTTAACAGTTATCGCGTGGCATATCTCTAAGTTAGCAATGACGTTGTTGAATTTCACGTGAGTCATCGGAGAGGTTAATGAACTGACCTAAGATTTTAAACCAAATTTCCGGGTCTTCTCGAAAGAAACTCGGCACCTTCAAATTTGTTTTACGCAGATCAGGTGAAAAATCAAGATGTTCGCGTTCAACGGGTTGACATTTCTTTTTCTTTTGTAGACGCGTTGTCATAGCAACGTCGCTATGATATTCGTCGTCGCTGCTTTTTGCCATCTTGTTCTAGTGCGGGGTCACCAATTTCGCTGGTTGGAGGCGACGGATGATATATCGCTCAACTCTTGGTGAAAACTGACCTTCGGCCCGCAGCTCTCTAAATCCTTTCTAATTCCAAAATTGACATTTTATTTTAAAAGTTTGTTTACGCCGAAATGGCCAGTTTCAAAAGTATATTTGTCGCTACATCACCAAAGGCGTAATTGTTCTTTTTTTTAAATTGTGTCCTCATTTTCCTACAGAAGTCTTATGAGCAAGATATTAATAATTTTTAACATATAATTATATGTAAAAGAAAAGCTTGATACTCGGAGTTAGACTACATTCTAAAATAATAATGACACCAAAATAACAGTAACAAGTATCCCAGTTATTTTGAATGTACTTTTAACTAATACAAGCAAGGTTTTATTTTATTTAGAATTATTTCTAACAAATTATTGCCACATTTAGTGTGTATATGCTAGATCGTATACCTAAATTTTGTGCTTCCAGACCATAATTAGTTAATTTTTGTACAGTAAAATACAAATAAATTAAAGAACCGAATTTTTCAAAATGTTACATTACTTTGGTATATTAAAACCAAATCCGGTTTACAATTATGTTTAACATTTTCTATTTAAAATAAACATAATATAGAAAATATAGTTTATGTAAATATATTTTTTTATTGGTGATAGATTAGCGCTTGACTGTGATCTCACCTGATGGTAAGTCATGATACAGTCTAAGATGGAAGCACGCTAATCTGGTAAGAGGCGATATACCTTTTATGGTTTCTACACAGCATCGTACCGGAACACAAATCTCTTTATTTTGACGGTGCGTCTTACTGGTAGGGTGGTAACTAGCCGCGGCCGAAACCTCCTATCAGTCCAGACTCAGACAAATTAGAAAATACAAAAATACAAATCCATGCCAACACACAAAATATAGAGAATATTTTCAGATGTATAATTATAGTTTTAAAGAATATAGGTAGCCAGTAAAATATAAATAGATAGCTAACTATTTGGCTGCAATAAGGAAAATTTTTGCCAATCTAAATAATTTTCCATTGAAACTTATTTCACTAAATAGGGACTCGAAAGGCGTAAGTATCCCTTTGAGAATATAAAAGGCTTTCAATCGCATTATTAGATTGAGTGTCGAGTTTCGCGTGCCAACTATATTTTTTCCTTTTTCTTCACATTACTTCTCTCCGTAGTAATATGAAGCCGATTTAGTCTTCCAGTTTTACAAGCCTAATCAAACAAAGTGTCGAGTTCATAGAACTAATTTCAATTTCAATTAATTAGAACTGCCAATGCTCTTTGCCCTTTTCGATCATTTTTCTCATGTTGTATATCACGACTGCATAAGTTTTTCATTATTTCTTTGACGTAAAGGAACGCAGTAATAAAATATTTCTTAACTTTTTTATTTTTGAGAGGTTAATGGCAGGCTAATTGTGTGTGATTAGGAAATATTAGACAGTGTTATATATACATCAATAATTTTTTGATATTAACAGTATATAAATAAAGAGAATGACTCAGGAACCAAAAATGACTCTGTAGCATCACAAATTGTTGTGCGCAAATGCGGTCTTATCACTTAAAGCGATATTTTCCAGACAACCTTTGGTGTGAGGACCAATAGACAAAAGACCCGCTTCTATCTATTGGTGTAAACAAGACAAAAAAAATTACTTGATTTATAATAATTCTATACTACTTAAAAAGTGCATATAATAATTAAGCATATAGGTGATATAATAATGGACATGTTATACATACTCGTATGTGTGTATATATGTATGTCGGAGAATAAGAGAGAAGGAAAGCTTAAAGCATAGGGGCGTAAGGTTCTCTATCGACATCGTCATTAATGGCATCCTAAAATTGATATAGTGTGGGCGTTGGTGCAATCAAACACTTTATTAATTAACTCAGATTTTAATCACTTAATGTTCCCGATATCAATTTACACAAATTCATTAATAATAATAGGAATGCGACAGTTTCAAAAGTCGACTGTACAAGCGGGCAGTCAGCCGAGAACTACCAAGAGACGCGCGCCGCACTGACTGCCACTTCTTGACTCATGCCCCATGACGATAGACAGATGGCGCCTGCGTTCCACAGACTATTGCACTCCGACACATGGAATATGCCTGACTAGAGTTAACCGTCTGTTCCTTTGGTAAATCCATTACCAAAGGACAAATTTGATTATTTAAAGAAGTAATAAAGACCTACTTGATTTTCTTTTTAAACAGACCAAAATTACAATCGCTGCTATTATTTTCACATTATTTGAATCGAAATGCCAAAGATCACGTTCCATAAAAAAAGGCCTTTACGACAAACGTAGCTAATAAAACGTAGATATAACATAGAGGGCTACGACAATTGTAGACTTTCGTAGCGTTAACACAATTGTAGCGTTGCTAGGCAATATTGAGTAATTCAATTCAACACTTTGCTTGTATATTCAATGAAGTAACTTTCGGGAGTATTGTATATAATATTTACTTCAATAAAATATTAATTCAACATATTTAGGGATGTTAAAAAAGAGTTAAGTAAAAACAAACCTTTAAGCTTTTTACGGGAGCTTACAATTATTGACGCAATACTATGTTTTTCGCAAAATAAATTTAATTAATGACTAAATCCAACATGTATCGAAAGTTAGTTTGCAACCTGTCCTTTACCTATATCCAATGGTTTGTAGAAATTTGCTTCAGTTCATGATTTTATGAAGTGTTTAAGTTAGTTCATTAAAGTACACAAACAATGTTCATATATAACATTCACAATACAAAAAAATACACAATAGATTGGACCTTAAAGTTAATGAATTAAAAGTTTAATAAAAAAAGGAAAAAATAAGAGTGCGTATGTACAAAGTACACATGTCAAAGTGAAGCCTCTTGGGCAAACTAATTTTTAAGTCTTGTTTATATTTATACAAATCTAAACATTTAGATTCCTGAAATATAGTTGGAGGGAAAGTGGATATGTTAAAAATTTAATGAATTTATTTGTTATTAAAATATTAAAAGTGTCGAAAATTACTACAAACAATTTATTGGAATCTCAAATGACCAATTGTAAATTAAAATGCCACGTATTTTTTGACAATATTAGAATTAATTAAACTATGTTTTTGAATTTAAAATTTAGAAGAAATTATTTATGAAATATTTTTATGAAAATAGTATATGTACTTTATGAAAAATAGTATATTAAATTATTAAATGGCGAGTTGCAAATTTAAATGCCACATGTTATTTGTAAATATTAAAACTACCTAATCTTCAAACAAATTATAATAAAAAGCGCTGCACATCTTCGTGACGCTAGTCACGCGTTTCAGACGTAAAAATTATAACCTTGTGCCCATAAAAAAAAGAATTAGATTAAGGTAAAAATATGGATTTACAGATAAACTAACGTGAAACTATATATGTCGATGACAGGTGATATACGAGATCTTCTTTTGAATACGACAGAATATCTATGTCATCTGTGGTGAATACGCCACATATGCAAAACACAACAGATTATTTACAAAGATTTTTTCTGGTTCGTCGTCAGCGTCACTTCGACAGATGGACGTCCACTGCTGGACATAGGTCTCACGAAATAGTGCCCACAAGGCCCGATCTTGTGCCGCCTGGCTACAGCGGCTACCGACGATACTTCTTATATTATCGGTCTTCCAATTGTCACCTTGTTTGGGTCTTCCAATACTGGGTCGTCCGGTGCGGGGTCGCCATTCAGGCCCCAACGTCCATCGGTTCGTCGGACTATGTGCCCCGCCCATTGCCACTTCAGGTTCGCGATTCGTAGGGCTATGTCGGTGACTTTGTTTCTACTACGGATCTCCTCATTTCTGAATTGATCGCGTAGAAAAATTCCGAGCATAACCCTCTCCATCGCACTCTGAGTGACTCTGAGCTTTCGTATGAGGCCCATAGTCAGCGACCACCTTTTTTTTCTGGTTAAAAGTATGTAAAAGATTTAACAGTTATAGCGTCAAAACATAACATGTTTTTCTTTACAGATCATGTGTCACTACTTTTGGCTCACATGCGACGGTATTGGAGACGTTGTGTTTGCCCTCGATCTGGTCGTACAGCTTCGAACTGGATACTTAGAGCAAGGGCTCATGGTAAAAGAGTTGTTAACTGATAAATACTGATTAGCAACACCAAGAATATTTTTTAAATTCCTTACATATCTTCCTTTTTCCCTCTTTCTAAGTCTCGGAAATATAAAGTTTTAGATTTGTGTAAATATAAACAAAACTTAAAAATTAGTTCGCCACAAAAGTTTAACATCAGACATGTGTACTTTGTACGCACGCACGTTTTATATTTTTTTTAATTAAGTGTACATGAAACCCTTATGATATTGCGAAATTTAATTTTCAGAGTTAATACTATCTTTTGAATTTAAGCTTTATTTTGTTATTACTATTACAAGTACAAACATGTATTATAAATAATGTATAAATATGTTTTCGTTTAATGGATTACTTTGGTTTCAAAATACAATTTCAATATTTTACACAATTCAAAATATTAAATACTAGGCATATTCACAGGTTTATGACTCAAAAAAGCTTGCCCAGCATTATCTTACATCAAGACCATTTCTATTGGACATCGCAGCATTAACACCGCTAGATCTTCTTCAGCTAAAAATTGGCACCAACCCTATCATTCGTTTTCCGAGATTTCTAAAGGTAAGCATGAGTTTGATTGAGCGTTATTAAAATGTAATATATACAATATACATATTTTCCAATACGTTTACATGTTTCTTTAACTGAAATCTGTGAAACTTAAGCACATCTGTTAAAATTGGGGCAAACGAATATAGTTATTTTACGTCAGTACTTTTGTACGTAATTGTACGGGAAATAAACAGGTAGAAGAATATTTTTCTCCCACGGAAAAAGATAACGAAAACCGCCTTTTTTTGATAACAGGTTAGCGCTAGACTGTAATCTCATTTGATGATAAGTGATATAGTCTAAGGCAGGCCTGGGCAAAAGGCGGCCCGCGGTAGAATTTTGTCTGGCCCGTGAAACATTGTATATATTATTATTAAAAACACAAATATTAGTTTGTCTAGGTTTTTTGAAGGAGTTTTCTTTTTATTTTAATCATGGAAGGAATTTTTTAAAGCAGTTCTTAATTTAATTCAAATTTAATCTTTAATCTTTTCAAAATCGACAATTTTTACGATCAAGTTAATCTAGTAAATAATAATTGATTTTATTATTTAATTATATATATTTATTTATCTATTTATTAATTACATATATTATAGATTACCCCCGGGAGTAATCTAAAATATATGATACGATACCCTTAGCAAAAACAATACTTAAAATTTAAAAAAAAAAATTCTTTGGCCCGAGATCAAATTCTCATCTGCAATGTGGCCCGACTATCAAAATATTTGCCCAAACCTGGTCTAAGGTATATAAAGACTCTACATCCATTGAGTTACATATGAACCGTGTGTTCATATGTAACTCAATGGATGTATGTATTCACATACGAGTATAATTAAAATGTGACTAAATTTGTTGTAATAAATTTTAAGGGAATGGATAATAATAAATTTTAGTGTCAACAAAAAATGAAATATAATTAATTATTTTTTTATTAGAGGAAAAGATTTTTAATTTAATAAGTGTATAGCCAAATGCACTGTCATATGGAGATAGAGGACCTGTTTGCGGTTTCTCCACAGCATCCTGCTGGAACGCAAATTTTTGCTCGGCAACACAATAAGGTTGTAACTAGACATGGCTGCCAGTTCGGACAGACAAATTGTAATGTACAATTTCCTAAATTTGACTTGCAAGTAGTTGGAACTCGGGATCTCTGCTAGCGGAGATAATTTTCACACCATTAAGTCAGCGATGACTTTGTGTTTGCTGACACATTAGCGCTTGCTTGTAATCTCTTCTGATGGTAACTGTCACAGTCTAAGCTCTAATCTGGTACCAAATAATTTACCTGTGGTTTATAAACAACATCTTACCGGAACACAAGTTTATTGCTTGACGCATGTATTTGCTGGTGGGATGGTAAGGAGCCATGGCCGAATTCTCTCACCCATCCAGACTCAGACAAATTTAAAAGTACAATTTCCTAAATTACACCTGTACCCGGGAATTCTACTAGTGAATCGAGTATTCGCATCAGTACACCAGACCTTAAAAGCTTTAAACGAAGCTCTTTAAACGAAGGTCTAGGAAATCTAGACACGGAATAAGGTTATGATCATACGAGGAGTTCAACGATATTTCGTGATTGTAACGTCCCTGAGGAAATGTTTTATATTAATGTTATGAGAGTTGTTAGTTAATGGGGCTGTTAACCACTATTGAACAACTATGTGGGTGGACTTTATATGAAGTATACTAAGAACGTAACATATATTATCCAATACGCGTCATATGGATTACAACTGTAAAAAATATATTTTTTTTTAAATGTTATGACTTTCACGTTGTAACGTCTAATAGCTTCCGATTAGCGAACACAAACACTTTAGAATAACTTAGAAGAATTATGTTAATAAACATAAGAGTTGATGTTTAAAATATTAGAAATCTATTTAGATTTTAAAGCTTCCTTATTCTCAGTAATCGGAACTTCTGTACTGCAAAATATTGACCCTAGCCTCATCGGTTCATCATTTCGCAGTTACTTTAATCTAAGTCCCCAGTGTTATATAAAATTCTTCAGTCTCTTTAGATTTGTTATGATTAGATACATCAATTTTACTTAACGTCAGGCGAGATCGGTAAAAAATATAACGTAATTACTAAGAAAAATATATTTCTTAAGCCGTGATGGTTGGGTATGTCTAACTCTTAAACGTTAATTTCTAGGTCGATAGCATGTTACTTACCTTTTTAATGTGACTTTCCACAGGTATACAGAGCAGTAAGCTGTTATTATATAGTTGAATCCAGGACAGTGTATCCAAACTTCTGGCGAGTAATAAACCTTATTCATATCCTTCTGATATTAGCACATTGGTTTGGCTGTTTCTACTTTCTGCTATCCGAAGCGGAAGGCTTTCAAGTGAGTTCGTTTTTCACCTTAATTAAAGTCTAATCTGTATTTAGTGGTGGTCAAGATTGCGAGTCACTTCATTAAATTTTAAATCAACCATAAATAATTTTAAAGAATTCGGGATGTGTGAGTCAATTAATTGGAATATGGTTTGGATAGTATAAAGTCTTATAACGGACCTATAATATATAAATAATCATTATAAATTGTTGTTATTTCTTGTAAACCACATAAAATTAATATTTCACTTAAGGGTAACTGTATACGTTTCTCTAACAAACTCCCAGAAGACGTTCTTGAGATGACTCAAAAAATTTAAAAAGTTAATTGAAAATTCGTACTATATAGTTTGAAAGATTACTTGAATGATAAAAAAGCGTGCGACTGAATATACTGCTCTAATTTTAACTGAATAACTTGAAATGGTATAATGATGATGTTAAAAAAGTGATACCGATCTGTTGTGGTTCTCAGAGCAAAGGATTCCATTTAACATTGGATTTTAAATCATTCTCTAATATCTCAATCAGTACATTAAAAATAATATGAGAACAGTACTACGACTAACAGTTCTACGAGTAAAAAGTTTACTTGAACAAAGAATTCTTACATTTGAATATAGATTTCATATATAAGAGATATATTTAAAAAGATATTCAAGCTCGTAGAGACTAATTTGCTAACGGGTTAAGACATAAGAAGTCGGTTTTGATGTTTAATGTTAAGAAGGTGGGTCGGGGAGAGGCCTTAGAAAGTCGTAAAACAAGATATTGGCACGTAAACAGCGGTCATTGGTCCAATTTCACTTGCTTCACCTTTCGTTTTTATTAAAAGAAATAAAAGTTTATATAATTATTCCAACATAAATTCGAGATAGCTTTTTAATCTAAAATGATGTTAAGACTTTTATAAGCAGAATATATTTTAAAAAGCTAACTTAAAAGCGCATTACTGTGATCCCACCTGATCTTCATTGCAGTTAAGTGACGATACACTCTAAAATGATAGAGTACTACCCTGGCAATAAGAAAATACCTCGTTGTCTACCCAATATCGTACTATAATGCATTATTTTTTTGCATAGTGGTCCTAAATTACAAGTGAGATAGCCACGGCTGCAGCTTCACGCAAGAAAATACAATTCTTTCATTTGTCTTACCAGAAAACATGATCGGGACCTTAAAGTAGATGGGAGAGGCCGTTAAATATCATTTTTATGCATCACCGCCATGTTAATTTTAATAGAAAGAGAGCTAATTTACGCCTGTAGTACTGGCATAGAGCTTCCTATACCGTTTAGTTTCTTGAATTGAATTCTTTAACGGCAACCAGCATTCTCCATTAGATCGTCAAATTACTAAACATTATATTTATATTATGAAACATAAAAAAATATTTAACCTGTGTCCGTTATAGAATTTTCAATCCAACAGATAAATAGGCACTAATGCGAAGACGATTTAAACCTCGTTTTACAATATAGATGGGGAACTAGGTACAGCTATGACACACATTGGGTATCAAATAATACACTCCAAATGTTATAATACACTTCTGTTAGTGGACATCTCATCTAGACTGCCCTAAAATACCACGTATTTCCACTTTGTAACTGTAGGAATACAATACGTTTTAAATTTTTTTATCCAGGGCGATTGGGCATATCCTCATCGACCAGGCGACTACGCAACTCTGACAAGGAAGTACTTAGGATCTCTATACTGGTCAACATTGACACTTACCACAATCGGAGACCTACCTACTCCAGAAACAAACGCTGAGTAAGTAATTGCATGAAATTAAATTTTTAATATGTAACAAAAACATATAATAATAATTCTGGATTATTTAACACTATAATATTGTAAAGTTATACTACCTCCTTAGAATACAGTGTCGAATGCGTATTATTAAATATCTTTAATAGGTAGATACTAGAAATATGTTTAAATAAAAATGTAAGCTGTTACAATTATATTACACTAGCTGAACCCGCGACTACGTTTGCGTGGAATGTTTTATGGGTAGCATTTTCATTAATTTAGGCAAATTCTTTTACGAATAAGAAACATTTATACTTCAATGAGCTATTTGCTGTGTATTACTATAAAGAGTTTATAGTCCTTTTTCAGGCTGTAGACTATCGGGGTACCAAATCACATTTATATTGCCATAAAACCATAAAAGATTTAGTATGTAAATGTGAACTTTGAATTTTTTTTCATGTGATAATCTCCGCAACCCCCCTTTGAGAGGAATTTCGCAAAATCCGTTCTTACCTGACCTCTACTCGGTAAAAGGAATATTCCTAGCAAATTTCAAGTCTTTAGACCTTATGGTTCCAGAGATATCATAATAAGTCAATAGATAACTGCATATCTCTTATAAATATTAAATACATTTTTGAAAAGCTTCATAGCATTGATTCAGTAAAAGCCGTCGTTATAACTTCGATGTTATCATAATTTTTAACTACTATAATGAAGTATGTAGAATTTAATTGAAACTTTTATTATAAGGTTTTCCTTTAATTCATCTTAAAAAGGAAATTAATCACATTTAATCATAGTAATTTATAAAATTTCTCTTGCTATAACGCACTTTCGCTATAATTATACTCTTACGAATTATATACGAATTTTATACTCTATTCGAGGAATATCAAAATTAAAACAAAAGGCATATTATAATGTCAAAGATTATTTAAGCGACAAATATGTTTGGATTCCAGAAAAACTATATTTAAAAGTGTAACCGTGGAGTTTCTTGCCAGCTTCTTCTCAGCGGAATCAACTTTTTGAACCGGTGGTAGATTTGTTACCAACGGAAAGACTACTGACGATGCAAAAGTGCTTTTTGAGCCTACTTGAATAAAGAATATTTTAATTTTAATTTTAATTTAAACATTATAGGTATAACAAGATCGTATAATTATATCAGCATGTAGAAAAACAAACTATGTTCGCCGTGTTTCCCTTATTTTAAAAGTACAATTTCTTTACACAAACACTCTTACTTTTGTAGGTAACTTTATTGAAAAAATACCTTGAATAGAAAATTGAAGCCGTTTCTGAATCAAATGACATATAATTCAATAATAAGATAAATATGTTTGTAGATAAATAACAAAAGCAGTAAGTCGCTTAGTTCAATTTCGACTTATGATTATCTAAAGTGAATTATTAAGGTTTGACTTTGACTTGATCCCAATCTCGCATCATAATAGGATGGTAAGACATTGATTATAATAAGTAAATGGCATAGATCTATAATAAATTATAATGGATATTAAAACCATCCTTTAGCGGAATCAATAAAATCTATACTAAGAAGTCGTACTTCTGGAGACTCGCTTGCTCACTAGAAAAAGATATGAAACTAAAACCCACCATTCTACTCTAGAAACTTTAAGTTTTTAGACTATATACTCCTAAGTTTCTTAGGGAGATTTGAGCTTTTGACAAGATTATGTTGCTATTATTATATATAGTCCATTGTTTAAACTTTACCAGATATATAACGGTAAAAATACAGTTTATAACACAAGTAGTAACATAAATTAATTTCCCAATCAGTTATCGAGCATATAAATATTTTTCTACATAATTATACATATTATACAATATGTAATTCCATCGCTACTATATTTTGTGCAAGAAAATATTGATATAACATAACTTAAGGGACTTAAAAAGTATTCATTTTACCAATTTTTTTTTCAATATGGTTTTATATAAAAATATTAGATTGGACTATATTTGTCGGTTAGACTATACTCGTTTTAACAGATAAAAAACTAGTTGTTAACGTCAAACAATGCCTGTTTTAATAAATAATTTAACGTGTCTGAACTTATTGAGATCGATTTTTGAAATTAAATGAGAATATTTGATATGATACATTTATAAACATTAGTGTTGAAAAATATCATTAAATACATAATACTTACTATCAGCATTGATTAAAAAATTGTTATATAAAGGTTTATGTTTAATGTAAGTGTACATGTTACGATCAAACATAAGGAATTTTGTAAAACTCATAAAATAAAAAGAAATTAAAAGTGCGTACGTACAAAGTACACATGTCAGAAGTGAAAATTCGGTTTATACTTATGCAAATCTAAAACTGTAGATTTTAGAGACGCAGGGGGAGGGAAACAGGAAGATGTGTTAGGAATTTAATGAAATTAATTATCATAAAAATATCAAATGTCGAAAATTTATACAAATAATTTATTTAAATCTCAAATGACCAATTGCAAATAAAAATGCCACCTGTTTTTTGTTAATATTAGAATATTTGATGAATTATTGAATGACGAATGGCAAATTAAAATTACAAATGTTAATTGTAAGTATAAAAACTATCTAACCTTCAAAACGAATTAGCAAAATAACGCTGCACATGTTAGTGACGCTAATCACGCGTTTCATCCGTGAAAATTTAACCCTCATGCGTCTAAAGAGGTTTCGCTTCAAAAATTGTTATAGCTTGTTATATTAAAGGTAGACTATACATATTAGTACATAATATATGTTCCTATATTATGTACTGAACTGTATACTTATCTCTAAATTCTTGACTTGTTAAAGTTCAGGGTAATATTTGTCAAAACGTATCAATCATAAAGTTAGGACGTATTTACTGAAGAACTTGTTAAAGCCTAAGACCGTTCCTTCTACCCACGTATATTTTTCGTGACGTCCTTGTCGCTTAGAAATCTGAAGTATTATAAGATTAAATATTATTAAGAGTTTTATCATTTTTTTTTTCTTTTTGAGTTGAAATTAGTAATTTTCATTATAATATAATAATTAAAGACTATTAACGCTTATATATTACATTATTTAAGAAACGATACGTGATTTTTTTAAATTAAGATTACAATATAATTTTAGAATAACCACACCAATTTGTAGCTGGCCACACTGAAAGCAAGAACCCCCCAGCCTCTCGCTGAGCTATTGTTTGACATTGTCATTGTCAAGTTACAATCGCCGCCATTTTTATTTGTTACAGATAAATAAATGTATTAAGTGATTATTATTAATACTTCTTGCCTAGATAGTTTTCAAACGTACTTAGTTGCTATAAACAGACAATAACATAATGTGTTTATTGCAGCTAAGTGAGCTTAAGAAACATTCAGACAGGACGTATTAATACATTATTTTGTTCCATGTTAATAATGCGTGAGTGGCAGCCTTCAAACACGCGCACTGGAGCAGTGTGGTGGGTCTAAAAACCCTCTTACCTATGAGTGAGGAGGCCTTTGCTCAGCAACGGGACTTTAGTGGGCTACTACTTACCTTTTTTAATAATGAGTATTATAATTTAAAAAAGAAATATATTACATTTTCAAAAAAATAACAAATATTCATTTATTTTTCTTAGATATATTATCTTGTTTTTTATCTTGACCATAAATAGAACATAACAAAATAATACCTTAACAGTACTTAAGTTTACTTAGCGGTTATATACAGGTAATGTTGTTGCATGTATAAAGCAGCTAAATCTTATTATTTAGTTAAAATTATAGGAAAGATACAAGCAGCTACTAATATTATAATTGTATTGTTTGTAATTTAAAGCAATGTATTAATGATATATTATATGTGTTAGCACGCATGGAGGCCCCAAATTTTTGCCGCGTCGGGGACTCAAGTCGCGACTACTTCAGTTCCGATCCAACCGGGGGTATGTAGGAAACAAGATGCGATTGGTCGGATATTGTTTTATTTCAAGTAATATCTTTGAAAATATGTACTAATAATAAAAAATATCTAATTTTTAGAAATGTATGTGTCGTTATCGAAATTAAATTAAAATTTATTTCTTTAGGAACTTTAATAACAAAATGGGCAGACACCTTTTAAGTATAAAAGTTAATTCAGAAATAAAATAAATTATACTGTATTATTCTTTTTTTTATTTGGTAACAGGTTAGCGCTTGACTATGATCACACCTAATGGTAAGTGTTGATACAGTCAAGATAAGATAAATAAGATAAAAACACGAAAACCTGATAAGGGGCACTTTACCTCTGATAATTTCTACACAGCATCGTATCGGAACAAAAATCACTGCCCATGACCGTTTTTCCTTAAAAAAATCTGTCAATAATAAAAAAAGTAATTTGTATTGGATTATAAGGCCCAACAATCTGTAAAATATGGAACATTGTTAATGATGATGTCGTTAAATTTATCATTGTCCCCTTTATATAATACATATCATATAGGCACTTATTTAAAGTGTTTAAATGTGTTAATTATTCTAAAAAACTCACATCAAATTTTCTAATATTTAAAGAACAGATACATGATAGTTATTTATATAAAAATTATTGAAAAAGTATATTGAAGAAGAAACTAAATAAATTAATACTCTAGAGATATTTATGTATACTCCTACTACGTAACTATCAAAAATAATAACGACTATTATTGATAGTTGCATAGATAGATAAATACTTTATTCCACACACAACAATTATAAAAAAACGAAAGTACAGGAAAATTTAAATAGTATTTATTTAGCACCACATCATGCAAAAGCCATCTTACGGCATGATCAATCTCATATTTGTAATATTATTAAAAATATAACGTAAATATATATATCAAATTGACTAACAGGTGGATTTCATTTAAGTAGCAATTACTGGCAATACTACAACCAGGGGTAATGGCGACGGCCTCGCTGGCGCAGTGGTGCGAGTATTCGCTTTGCTAGCGGAGGTCCCGGGTTCGATCCCCGGTAGGACGAATTTAGGAAATTGTATTTTCTAATTTGTCTCAGTCTGGACTGGTGGGAGGCTTCGGCCGTGGCTAGTTACCACCCCACCAGCAAAAACGTACCGCCAAACAAAGAAATTTGTGTTCCGGTACGATGCTGTGTAGAAACCGTAAGGGGTATATCGCCTCTTAACAGATTAGCGCGCTTCCATCATAGACTGTATCATCATTTACCATCAGGTGAGATCACAGTCAAGCGCTAATCTGTCAGCTATAAAAAAAAAACAAAAAAAATGGAAAATAATTTAAAATATTCCAAAAATAATAACTCGGCAGAATAAACGAAGAAGAATTTTTATATGAAATTACATCCTAGCTTTTAGCGCCTGTTAGCTTTTTTATAAATTCGTTCATGTAGATTAAATAAAAGCACGCGTGAATTTATAAAGTTACAAAAGTATTTCTATATATATTTCAGAAAACTGTTAAAAAGTAAAACCACACGAGAATGTAATATTTTAAAATAAGTGAGCATCCGTTGTTTACATGCGGTTTTGGTAATTTTTCAACACCCTTTATCCTCCTGTATATCATGACATTTAGCTGGACCCACTCCCTTCCCTTTAAATACAACGTGTATTTTATTTAAAAAATATATATTTTGTTTTTCTTTTACTCTAAAAGCAAGCGTTTTAAGCGTAATTTAATATATTAGGCCTTTGATTAACTTACTAAACAATCTTAGTACTTCTACATGGCTTTGTGATGCTCGCATTTTTTGGAGTTTAACATAGCTACATGAGAATTGGCCATGGACCACGAAGAGGACGAATAAGTGTTGACACGAGACTCTCGACCAAGTGCTTCCAAACTATTCTCAGCTACTTTGATCACATTGCCCGTCGACTGCCCAGCAACTTAGACAAGTTGATAGTTACTGGCCAGGTGGAGTGCAATAGACCACGCAGACGATCACCTAGCCGCTGGTCCGACCAAGTAAAAGCAATTCCAGGTCTTCCATTTGTTCGGGTTCTGACCGGACATGGGTGCTTTGGAAAGTTCCTGCACCAAATTGGCCGGGAGGAGTCACCCGCTTGTCATCAGTGTGGTGCAGCTATCGATTCAGTGCATCACACTGCGGCAGATTGTGAGACCTTCCATCGCCGAGTCCCAGACTGGTCATCGGTCAGGGTTAGTACGTAAATAGAATTTTCCAGCGACAAAATAAAGGTCTTCCATTTGTTGCCACCATAAGGAATGGCGAAATTCGAACAGGCTGGAAGGGATTGGTGAAGAAAACGACGCAGGCACCAAGATATGGACACGACCTTCAAATATGACGAATACGACAGAGAAGATATGAGATGTCAAACCATGAGATAAGATAAAGATATAGTTTTGAAAACTCGATAAGTATTCTTTAATTGAGTTACATTTCTAACAACTCTATTTGGAGTAGACAAGACTTAATTCGACTAACAAAAGACATTAACACTAATAGTATACAGGCAGAATTTATACGATATTCATCCCAAAGGTATTCGCTACTCGACCCTAACGATAAATAATGTTGGAACAGATGCTAAATAAGATTATAGCTTCTTATATTTTGCCACAAAGTACATCAAACGATGTTCATTAAGAGTCTTTGACCCCATTTTATCACTGGATAAAATCTGTAGTGGCGCTTAACTCGATTAAAACACTCACACAGGTCTTAAAATTGAATATTATAGAACCTGTAAACGAAATGTTCATGGTTTTAATACAGGAACGAATTACATTTATAACAAACTAAAGTGAGTCTAAATTGCGAATGGGGATAATCTACTAAATTTCAAATCAAAGCACGAAAGATGTTTCTAGGTCTCTTCTTCTATGCTATATTTCTTTGAAAACCTGTAATCGATTTGTTCAAACCCAGTTTCATTAGATAAAACACACTCACTCACTAGTCTTGAGTAATGAGTAGTGAAAATCTTTTGAGACTTAATTGAAATTTAACAAAGAGACTCTGCTTATTTCCACATTTTCCGACGAGAGCAAGTACTACTCAGGTCACGCCATTGGAAATAACTAGGCTATACAAATAGATTAAATTTAGTATCTGTTTTTAATCTCATGTTACCAGATTATCCTTAAATAGATATATATAAGTATATGCCAGGGGTCAGCGACTAGCGGCCCGCGCTAGTAAGAACCATTTAAATGCGAGCAAGGATAAGTATGGTTAAAAATGCTGAAATTAAAGAAATGTGGCCCACATCTATCCTCATAAAACAGTTGTGGCCCGTACCTATGTCCGCATAACAGTTATAGCCCACAGCGATGTCCTCAATAACCAGTTGTGGCCCGCACTTTTAGCATCATAACAATCGTGGCTTGCACCGATTATCTCATAAAACAGTTGTGGCTCGTAACAATGTCTTCATGAAACAGTTGTGGGGCATACCTATTACCTCATAACAGTTGTGGCCCGCATCAATGTCCTCATAAAACAGTTTTAGCCCGCACCAATATCCTCATAAAACAGTTGTAGCCCATACCGATGTCCACATTAAATAGCTATGGCCCTCACCGATATCCTTAAAAACAGTTGTGGCCCATACCGATGTCCTGATAACACTTGTAGCGAGCACCAATATTTTTATAAAACAGTTGTGGCCCGGACTAATATCGTCATTAAACAATTGTGGCCCACAACAATGTCCTTAATCGACAGTTGTGGCTCGTATCGACGTCCTCACAAAAGTTGTGGCACACACCAATTTGTGGCTCGCACCGATATCCTCATAACAGTTGTGGCCCAAACCAATGTCATCATTAGATAGTTGTGACTCGCACCGATGTCACCGAAAACAGTTGTAGCTCGCATCTATTACCTCATAAAACAGTTGTGACTCTCACGTATGTACGGTAATTATGTTACAACGGTTTTTATAATTTTTCTGTTTGTTTCGATTAACCTCTGAAATGGATGTGCCGATATTGACTGAACTTTCATAGGCAGATAGCTGATGTTATAAGGAGTAACTTAGGCTACTAAAAAGGTATCCGGAATTACTAGGTAACACATCTACTAACCAACAAAATGCAACAATCGTTTGTATCCAATTGCGATTTAAAGAGTAGACTTATGTGGCTATTAGAGGAATAACTTAATTAGAATTCAATATACATATTGAATTGAAATTTGTATTCAGGGAAATTGAATCGTTCATATCAGAATGGAAAATCCCGACGTGGCTTGATCACGGATTTTCCTTTCTACGTTTCCCGATAAGCCTTTTCTAACCGAGTTTTAAATTGGTTAATCCCAGTTTATCTAAGATTGGTTTTAGTGGCTCAATACAAAAGTAAAGTTAAAATGCAACTCCTCCGTATTATAGGGTAAATAATTTTGCATGAAAAAGTTTAGAGTAAATTCCTAGGCCATCGAATACAAACTTATTCAATACATAAAAATAAATCTAAATATACTTAAATAATGAGAGTCATACCGGACTATGAGAGTGAGGTAATAGAGAGTGCACTTGTATACTATGCCTGCCAATCCGCAGTGGAGCAGCGTGGTGGGTCTATGCTCTAAAAACTCTCTCTCGTGCGAGTGACGAGGCCTGTGCCCAGCAGTGGGACGTTAATGGGCTTCTACACAATCATATACTTTAAAGGATGTACGAGTATTATACTTTAAATTATATTTTGACGGCAAATTTAGGAAATTATATATTATAATTTGATTAGGACTGGACTGGTGGAAGGTTTCAGTCGTGGCTAGGAAGCACCCCATCAGTAAAGATGTGCTGTCAACTAAAAGGTAAATAACTTCCCAGTTTATCGCACTTCAGGTAAGATTACAGTGAAGCGCTAAACTATCAGCAATTAAAAAGTGAATAGAGTAAAACGATTTACTAAGAAAATTGGTATCATATATTCTTTATCCTGTGTGTATTTTTGGAATCGATACAATTATTACCAAATATCACAGGAAATGTGAACGTTACATCAATAAATCTGAAATGAAAAATGTATATTCCATTCCAGAAAGTAACTCTTAGCCAAGAAAACCCATTAATATTAAATATTTCTCGATTTTACTACTTTAACTATATGCACGGATCATAAAGCAACTCATATTTTATAAGAATTGGTCTCCTGAATAGAATACAATGATAGAAAATCTCATAGTGAACGTTTACATCACGAAACGAATATTTTGTATTAAGAAATTTCAAGTCAATCGAACAAATAGTCGAGCGAAGTTTAGTTTTTAAGTTTTCTGAAGTTTGTCAATTCTCAACAGGTTTATTAAGAAAATTTTGACTAGAAGATAAATAAAATCGATAAGACCTTTCTCAAGTTATTTCACACAATGAAAATGTCCAAATTTAAGACGCGTCTAAATCAAAAATCTTTATTTTCTTTTGTTAAGAATATCATATTCAAAGCATTACAGAATGTCATGATTTCATTGGTTAATTTATAAGTTTTGTATAAATCTCAAGCTGCTGTCTTGTAAAATTATCTTTGTTGAATCACTATTAATTTAAAGAAACACATATATATTAATAAATGTGTTAATGAGGTAGAAGTAAAATTAAATCCATAACACGAGCATTTAAATATTGGGTCTTTGGCTTTGGAAATTATGAAAAATATTGCCCTTACGACCATCAAAATACTTTGTAAGCTCAGGTGAGGCGTTTTAATTGCTGAAAATAAATTTACGTGTAAGCAATTTAAAGTTAAATCTAGGTGCAATTTTGCTCTTAACCTACTTTAACTTCATTAGAAATTCGAAGTGAAATAACTTTATGTATGTCGTTAAGTAGTTTTAATTCGAGCATTTGACCTTACTAAAAGGGCATACTCGTATACTTCATTGGGTTAAACAATTTCCAGTAGACTGTTTCTGGTTTACTTTTTATTATTTTTTGATAAACGAAAGCGAAACGCCAAATTGTACAAACAGCCGCTGTTGATTGAAATTCAATTATCTGCATATTTCAGAGTTTATTGAATCATAAAGATCAGCCCGATAAAAAGAAGAAATATTTTTCTCCCAAAAGTATCTGGAACAAATAGGAATACTTTTGTAACTTAATTCTAAAATATTATCCAGTAAATAAGCAAAGAAAAAGAAAACTTGAGCAGCATCAGTAACAATAATTTAATACAAATACAAATATTGGGGGTATATGCGAAGTAATGAATTGTTTTATAATTAGATCGATTTTTAAGGAACATTATTTAAATTTATATTCTGCCATTACTTTTAATGAAATAATAGAACGCAAGTGAAACTATTCAATGGTTTTGTTCATTATATTTAAGTGTGAAGATTTTCTTTAAAAATAGGCTTCTCACTGTAGTCATAATATATCATATAATTAATATATAAAATATATCGATCATAATCTTAACTATAATTTTAGTTTAAAGAATAATTTCGATAACAAAATGCTTGAATTCAATCCAGTTAATTATAATGTTAAATTAAATATTTTAACATTAAATTAAATATTTTAAAGTTTAATGTTTGTAAGTGTATTTCTTTTTATCTATTAATATTAACGACATATAAGTTTATATATACATATAATTGTTTTTAGAATATTCAGATTATTGCATTATATATGTTAAATCATGTAATATGTAAAATCGCGTTTTCTTTATAATCATTATAAGTAGATTTGAGTATATATAATATAGGGACCCACCCTTTTTATCATAAATTACAAAGGTCAAAGTCGATCGTGAAAATTGTCCGGTCTTATGTCTGTGAGTTATGAGCGGGATGTTTCTCCGACACCAATAAAATATAGTCTCGGTGAAAGCTATAAGAAATCCACTTTTGTTTTATAGCCTTGCCTCAATAAAATTAATAATGATTAAGCCACTGGTCAGCCATTGATTTAATAGCACTTTAATGTGTTCTAACCGATTGCGTATTGCTCCTACGTTCTTATTTGGTGTTAACACTGACGAATATCGCAATCTACTTGTAAGTAGAAGGGATGCAAGAAGTACAAGGGATTGTAACTACAAGGAAAGAAAGAATCGTGTGGAATTCTTTGAACGTGTGAAACTTTCTGCAATTCTACAAAGCACAAGGATAAATTAAGTATCTGAAACATAGGTTAACTTCGTGGTATCCCTATGTGACAACTTACAGCTTTATTCGGAAAGAGTCTATAAGACATAACACTTATCGAAAGGTAACAAGAACTTCACGGGTTTTAACCCACAGTTGGAGACCCTAGAATTTGAGCCAGTAATCATTTTTTTATAGAAGGGCCACAAATGTTGTGAGTCTTTTCGTCTAATGTGCACTATATTTATAGACAAATCTATTTTTTGCCTTTTTATTCCCTAAAGCAAAGGTTATTCAGGGAGCGGTATCCGTGTATAGATTGATAAATGCACTGACTAGTAGTATACGCTTTAGAAAATAACTTCATTTCTTCTGGTAGGAGTTACGTGAATGTGCTGATGCCGTAAACAGGCATTCCTTGATCCCTGAGCATTCCTTGGCAATGGAAATTTCCATTGAGATATTAGCAAAACGAGTCTACATCTGTAAGACGGTACTATTGCTGAAGGATTTGCATGAGAGGCGAAGGAAAATCAAAATCTAAAATATGAAATAAAGCAATGTAGATTTGCTTTACATTTACTAGTAAAAAAATCCTTGAATCGTTAAAATAAATGACGTGAATAATTTAACGTTATGTTAAATTAAAAAGACCCTCATAACAGAACCGCCTAGAAAGTCGTAAGTAACTGTTAAATGGAAAGCTGACAAGAAAATATAAGGAAAATAGTAATAGTAAAAATTCTGTGACAACGTAAATCTAATAGTATAATAAGAGAGCGTTTTAATATAAAAGAAATTGTAGTGACTAAAATTGAGAAAGGTATGCTTCTGGTTTGGGCACGTAGAGAGAATGAATGAAAGGAGACTGACCAAAAGGATTTATGAGTCATGAGTGAATGGGAAAGTTGAAAAGGGCAAACGTTCCTGGACCAAATCCAGGACGTATTTAAATAAGGGCCAGTTCAATAGTACTCTAAACCGACGAACTTGTGTGATAGGTTTAATGAGAATGAAAGAAGCGAAGGATATGTACAAGGATCATGGCAAGTAGAAGGACGTGGTCCCTGCCTAACCTTATGAGAATGAGGCGTGATGTTATGTATGTAGGTAAATCTTTGGTCATTGTAACATTATTGACATAGCATATTGACGAGCATAATGCTGACAATATATACAAAAACCATAAAATCTTGACTTGACTTTTTATATTTTGATTATCCATCTTAAAAACTTTTAACACAATTAATTGTGCATTATAGATTAAGCAACTGTTGTTGAATATTGAGTTTTCTATTAAGATTTTCTCAATATTTGCCCGAAGTTGGAAAGTTCGCGGTGTGCTCCAGCGCCGTGCCTCGGAGAGTACGTTAAGCCGTCGGTCCTGCGCCAGATCTCTCTACGGTCGTGTCGGATTTCCGTCACATCGGACTATGAGCTTGAAGGAATAGAGAGTGCACTTGTGTAGTATGCGTACCAATCCGCAGTGGAACAGTGTGGTGGGTCTTTGCTTTAAAAACCCTCTCTCCTATGCGTGAGCAGGCCTGTGCCAAACAGTGGGATGTTAATGGGCTTCTTCTTTCTTCACTGATTTATATACAAGGGCTATTTATACATACAGTATTCAACAAAATTTAATAAATAACAAATATTATAAGATTGTTTTTTGTTTTCTGTTTTATATTGATAATAAAAGCCTAAGGATTTAGCAATGAATATTCAGAAATTCTTTGTATCATGGAATATATTACAAATGAATGAAAATGATAAAATTTGCATTTATGTGTATTGTTTTTTTAATATTATTTCTAACTACTACGAATCAGTAGCCATTGCAAGTATACGCTATATGTAAAACTTGGTGATTATAGAATACGAGCAAGCTATAAAAACTGAAAGATATTACCCTAAACGTTATAGTGAAACTCTTCGAAGAGAGCATTAAATTGATGCCTTTATACGATGACGCTTTACTTACCGCTTATACCCGAAGAATAATGATTCAGTTTAGCTCTTTAGACTCCATTAGATGTATTGCTTTTTGAAAAATTGAACAAAATCCTGATAAATCACTATATAATGCTAAACAAGAAGTCTTAAATAACAGCTTTCTATATATACAAATAAATCTTTTCAACTGCTACAATTAAATTGTATTGTTTTGTTTTATGGTTGCATTTGAATGAAATTAAACGTATCTTTTTAAAATGTCAACATGCTTTTCTGAAATATACAATGATTGATACGGTGGATAGTTACATTTATTTTGATTGTTTCTATCAATTTTCACACGTAAAATTGCCCGTTTATTAATGTTAACGATAACCACACAATTTCTTAAATGATTAATAAATTGTTGAATTTCATTTCACTAGCATATGGAGGCTTAATATATATATAATATAAACTGATATTGACTTGCGAATTTCGCTGCAGTAGAATAAGTTTACCAAACCGATCTTTATATTACCCACTGACAAAATGCTGACTCCAAGGAGCTTATTGAATAAAAATAACTTTTACTTTTGTTTTGATGAAACAAATGTACTTTCATCTCGTATTATATTAACCTCGATGAAGTTTTAATTTTGCTCTTTTTTGGTCTTTTTTTATTCTATTTCCTAGATAATGTAACCTGTGGACTACACTCAGTTATAAGAATGGATTGTATTTTACAGAAATAATGCTATTCTATAAAGAATAGAAAAAGCTCTGAGCGTAAATAGGTGAAGGTATAAAAGAGATCGCCGTTATTGCAAATATTTGCGCTAGTACACGTGAATTCAATATCATCTTAAGGAATACGACCTGCTGGCTCAGTTAACAGTAATATAACAGCCTTTATGTAAATACGACCTCAATTTCCTCTGGAGTATTGTTTCTTGGCTGCTTTACTGAAATAAAAATAGCTGCCCCATTATATTAAAAAGTACCAAATTGAAATTACATGTATAAAGACGAAATTTTTCGTTTTAGATAACATCCCGACATGCAGGTAAAACGCTGAATTATTACATTTTTTTTCAACTAAACAGTGATTTTTTTATTATAAAAATACATACATGGAAGAAATTTTAAGAATATATAACTTTAATTAAAGAAAAAGCTTTTTCGTTTGTAACAGTACTTGTCGACTTCTGGATAAATTGACAAAATTCAATTACCAATATTACGATTTAGCATTATATTTAGTCATAATAAATACTCGATATTTAAGTACTGAGTATTTTCCTCACATTTTGAATACTATCTCAAATTCACGTTAGTAAGACAATGCAATAAATAGGTCGTAAAAAATGCAAAGCGCTTGTCGTTCACTTCCGTGGATACAAAAACAGGAGGCAAAGTACTCCATTATATGATCTCACACGGTATAACATACGAGTATATCGTAATTAACTAGATTTATGGCTTCATAAAACAAAAAGCCTAGAAAATGACGAGAAATTCGATATCGTGCCTATTTTTGACACAACTTTTACGTTTATGTGTATAAAGGTAAAAGACGCCACGAAAGTTAGCTTTATTTATATTTTATACTAAACAACAAATTTCACATTGGTCTAGTGATAAATTTTTGCGACGACGGACATGAGGTTCCGGGACAATCTAAAATTATATTGCGTTTTCTGTTAAGAAATTCTCAATATTTAGGTTGGGAAGTTGGCGGTGTCCTCCACCCCCGTGTGTCGGGGATCACGTTTAGGACAGATGTCCTGCGCCCGATTTCTCTCCAGTCGTGTCGGATTGCAGTCATATCGAACTATGACATTGAAGGAATAGAGGGTGCACTTGTGTTAGCGCATACATTTGAGCACTCTACCTGCCAGCCCGCGATGGAGCAGCGTGTTCTTTGCTCTAAAAACCCTCATTCCTATAAGTGGACAGCTCTTACCACTGCATGAGCTGCTACTTACCTTACGTACCTTTACTAAAATAGCGCTTTGTATTACCACATTATATAATCAATTCACAGATTCACCTACTGTAAATTAATTGTACTATACATATACATTCGCTTTCGCGAGAAATATATTGTTGATACTCTCTTTAACCTTACATACAGAAGTTTTTAAACCAATTTTATATTTAAACAAAAAATTTACCTATTCAGTACAACTCCAATTTAGTAAAAAATCTATAAAATTACATTATCTGACCAATCGCATTAGGTTTGAATTAGTTACAAGTAGGTTTTGTGATTGTTTGCCCATTACATGTCGGAATAAGAGTAATGATTTTATATAGAAATTTATTCAAGATTTCATCCTATCAGGCAGTGCTTATGTTGTTTATTCACCAGTGCTAACGATATCGTCTTTTTTACGTTCATATCAAGAAATAAAAGTAGCTTATAAAGGATAAGAAAGGTAAGTTACGAATTGTTGTAAAATTAAGTTACTCTTCTTTGCACCTTCAAGTACGCTTGCTAAATTATTGATAAACTTCGCACTTTGATCTTTTCTTTCACACGAACTAAAATTGCAATAATAATAAAAAATATATATATCCATGCATATAACTGTTCGCAGCAAATTATCATGCTTTGTCTTATTAAATATATTAACAATTCAAACTTACTTTCAAACAACACAAGCACTGCTAATAAGGCTACTGTTTGTGACACTCTTGAAGGAAACAGCCATTTTGACGCGTAGTAAACTTGAAATGGCGGCGGCGAAAATTTGGGGGCTGTTCGCTTCGCAGCGACAAACTTTAGGTAACAGCTAAATTGTTGTAAATAAAACTTTTCCATTGTCATGAAATTGTATATATGTTTCTTTTCAATTATTTTTCCTTTTTCTTTCACTTGAACTGATAGTTTACGGGGAATATTTGAAAGTTTTCGAACAGCCTTCATAGTTTTAAACCGCCATTTTGGTAAACTGTAACGCTTTTTTCATTTAATTTTTTGACATTTTTACGCTGCAACTGTTCGAAAACTTTGCACTGTTGTTATTTTTCATTTTATATTTTATTTTTAACTAGTTATTTGTTCACGTAATTTTATTAAAGCCTAATTTCTATTTATATCTTTTCTATATCCTTTACAGATATGTGTTTACGATTGTGAGTTACTTGATTGGCGTGTTCATCTTCGCTACAATAGTGGGTCAAGTTGGGAACGTAATAACCAACAGAAATGCAAATAGACTCGAGTTTGAAAGACTGTTAGATGGAGCGAAAACCTACATGAGACATCACAAGGTATGACGCTTTTTTATTTGTCTAGTGGTCAGCTTGTTCGGCTACAGATATGAGGTTTTGCGTCCCGGATCTCGAGAATGTATATGAGTTTTTTGTTAAGAAATTCTCAGCATTTGCCCGAAGTTGCGAAGTTGGTGATGTGCTCCACCCCCGTGCCACGAAGAGCACGTTAAGCTGTTAGTCCTATGCTTGATCTCTCACCAGTCGTGTCGGATTGCCGTTACATCGGAATATGAGAGTGAACTTATGCCAGTCCGCAGTGGAGAAGCGTGGTGGATCTATGCTCTAATGGGCTGCTATTTACCTTACTGTTTGCTTTAATTGAGCAAATTAAAAAATTGATATGAAATATATTTTCAGTATTTGCCCGAAATGAGGATGATCGTAGTACGGTAAAATCCCTTGCATAAGAGCATGTTAAGCCATTGGTCCAGTGCCTGATCTCCCTCTAATTTGCCAAGGCTTCAGACTACGTGAAGGATTAGAGTGCACTTTTGTTTGTGCATACTCTTGTACACTATAAGATCCGCCGAGGAAATGGGTAATCTTTGCACGAGATTACGCACCGTGGCTTAATTTTTTTAAAAGAGATTATAAAAAATTGGCTTAATAGGCGCCTTCGAAAGATAAATTATGTTTAGACTACACTAAAAATTATTTATTGAAGATCGTCTAGTTAAATATCTGGCCATTTAATAAGGGTTTAAATCGTCTTTTGATAAGTGCATGAGTGAGCTATTTGGTCCAAAACCAACTATTCAAATCTATAATAAACAAAGGTAGGAACAATATTTTGTGTTATATATATGATTTATAAAAAACATATCTACTGTTTTTTTAGTTATTGTTACTGATTTTTTTCTAAATTAAATACTTGTTTATAAATGTTGCAGGTTCCTGGGGGAATGAAGCGTAGGGTACTCCGTTGGTATGATTATTCATGGTCTCGAGGACGAATACAGGGCGGTGGAGACATCAACACAGCACTCGGTTTATTACCTGATAAGCTTAAGACTGAACTCGCCCTGCACGTTAATTTGAGTGTACTCAAGAAAGTAGGTGGAAAATGCTTAGTTTTATTTTACTAAACATTTTTTATGCCAATCTTGTGTTATAAATTATTATCATTTAACCGATATAATGATTGAGTAATTTAAATTGACAGCCATATTTACTTTTTCAGGTAACAATTTTTCAAGAATGCCAACCTGAATTTCTACATGACCTTGTATTGAAAATGAAGGCGTACATATTTACCCCGGGCGATTCTATATGCAGAAAAGGTATATAAAAGAACTTGGTTTTTACATTGGGCAGTATAATGTATAACAATTCCCTGCTAACCGAATTTAGACCTCTGTGGCTAATCTATTGTGTATGAGATACCACTCGCATAATGCTGCGTTATATGTGCAAGTGCACTCTCGAATCCTTGACGCTTAGTCCGATAGAAGGGTGAATACGATATGATCGGGGAGAGTCCAGACGCAGCATCGATGTCTTAATGTGTTGTCCGAGGCTAATCATGTAACATACCTAAATGTAAAACTAGATCAGATAGATCGTTCATACAATTAGAGAGAATTATGTTCATTTCGCCATCATGGAAAACTAGTTACGACATTTTTTCTGAACTGCAAAAACTTTTGATCTAATCAACTTATTTACATTTAATTACATTTGACATTGTCATATAAATATTAAAAATCGAATTTAAATTTTTAGGTATTCATAAAAACTGTAATATTTATAAATAACTTTTAACAAACGGAAAGTATTTATTGAATTTCATATCATGTTTCTGATGAGACTGATCTCATGAATGCCTTAAAAAGAACAGCAAGTTGCGTAGCGAATTGCGGTCACCATTTAGCGAATATACCATTTTCCAATCATAACGAAAAAAAATAAACCATAAGAGCAAATAAACTTCTTATGAATACCAAACCTACTTATCTTATCTTTGAACAAGTTATAGGCGATCAAAAAAGGTAGCGAGACTTTCGCCCCACCTTGTACAAAACCCAAAAATAGGACATCATAACCTAAGTAACCAAGTACTTAATGGTTGCTATATTACGTCGGTGATAATTTTTTTTTCTCTTAATTTATGTATCTCAGTATTTTCCGATAGTATCCCATCTACTATCATCTAGTCACGGGCCCCGGCTTGTCAGCCACTCCGACCCTGGACCACTAGACCCATTATGATTATTATAACTAACTAGTTTATTAGCCTTATTTAATTCTTACTCGCCGTTGCTTCAACCGATGGACGTCCACTGCTGATATAGGTATAGGTGACGATATAGGTCTCACGTAATGATGTCCACGTGGCCTGATCTTTCGCCGCCTGGCCCCAGCGGCTACCGGCGACCCTTTTTATATCATCGGTCCACCTTGTGGGGGGTCTGCCTACACTGCGCCGCCAGGTGCGAGGTCGCCACTCCAGCACCTTCGGGCACCAACGTCCATCGGTTCATCGGATTATGTGCCCCCCCCATTACCACTTCAGGTTCGCGATTCGTGGGGGCTATGTCGGTGGTCGGGGATCGGTTTGGTCCTGCTACGGAGCCTCATTTCTGATTTTATTGCGTAGAGAAACTCCATCGCACGCTGAGCTACTCTGAGCTTTCGTATGAGGCCCATAGTCAGCGACCACGTTTCGGAGCCGTAGGTCATCCCTGGCAACACGCACTGTTCGAAGAGCTTTGTTGAAAAATTAATTGTTATTTAATATAATTAACATTCTTACTATGAAATTAATTACCATGTCCATACCATACTATTGTTAATAAAATACTTACGGATACGGAAAATACGGATTGGGAATAGACCAACTTTTTTATTACAAGATACGTCGTACTATGTATTAGAGAATATTCTATTATATATTCAAGCAATGTAACATGTCTTGTCCGTATTTAAAAAAGTGTGTAGCAACAAAGGATCCAATTTATATAGATTAGACTTAATTGGACATAATTGATTCCAGGTGAAGTAGCGCGGGAGATGTTCATAATAGCAGACGGTATTTTAGAAGTCATATCAGAGACGGGTCGTGTGTTAACAACAATGAAAGCAGGAGATTTCTTTGGTGAAATCGGTATACTCAACCTGGACGGTTTAAACAAGTAAGATATTATTTGGCTAATGTATTATTTTATTGAAATGCTAGCAGTTCCTCGCAGTGTTAACCACATAATTTCAAATACCTTTTTTTATCAAAAATAAAAGTAGCCTTGCTTAGTCCTTGTTATATGATCTGCCAGTGAAAGTCCCGTTAAACCGTCGGTCCAACCGTTTTAGACATTAGCTTAATAGCTTTATTGGTGTCAATTCCTTATATACCTTAAAATACACGATAATTATGGATGTTCTAGATTAATTTTATTTTGCAATAGACTATTATATTAACAGCTTTTCAAAAATTATAAACGTACATTTCTATTTTATTTATTGCCAACGAAAAAGCTCTTTTGACTTTTATTGTACTATAAAATAAAAGTGATTTAGAAAATTATTTTTACAGAAGTTACATATGATCTGTAACTGCTATAAATATCATAATTTAAAAAATATAATGTACATTTTTTGCTTCATTTTACATAATTAACCACGATTGAAGACACCAGACCTGTCGTAGTAATTAGAAAATAGAATTTCCTGAATTAGCCCTCCCCTGAACTAACAGCGTTTAACTATGGCCTCATATATGATGACAAGTGATGATACATTCTACGATCATTGCGCGTGAATCTCCTATGGGGTCATTTAATACATAGAAGTTACTTATACATCATCGTACCGAATACTTTTGCTTGTCTATAAGGATACGCTGATAACTAGCCACGGCCGAAGCTTCCCACCAGTCCATACTTAAAAGAAAAGATACAATTTCATAATTGCTTTCATGGGAATCGAACCTATGTCCTATGCTATTAAAATGAGTCATCTCGCCGTTAGGCCAGTGTAGCAGTCGAAATCTCTTAAATCTAATATCTGAAATCAATTCGTTCTACCCACTTTTCGCGAATTCAACTTACAAACATGTATTGAAGTATTCAAGACATAAAAGATTTAATGGTTATTGATATCCCTTCACGTCGTCTTTTATGTTTATGTGATATTCGTTTAGCTGTAAAATTTCAAATAGCTTTAGATTACAACAACGAAAATAATACGACGATGAAGACTTTTAACGACTTTATGTATTATATTCTTCAAATTACCTGATTTAAGCTAAAATAATCATAATGTATTCATCATACGATAAAAATTGTTTTGATTAATTATTCCTTGTTCACTTTTACATTCTGATAAATTACATTTCACAGTTTTCGTTCTTTTTTCACAGTAAACTGCTTTACCATGTTAATTTTGTGTTTGTATGTTAAAAGATAATATACAACTTTTACTGATATGAAAGAATATGGAAAAAGTATGTGAATATCATTTAATTTTCTTTTTTGCTACTGTAAAATATTATATGAAATCTGAGCCTTACTTAAATTCAACAAGCTGTTTCAGTTTAAATATAATCATTCAGTAAAATAAAGTGCGTAACTATAACAAATATATTGAATTCTGCTAATAATACTGTATTTGTAATAATATAATAAATAAATCCATTTTTCGGTACTCGTTTCGCTAGCGGAGGTCCTGGATTCCTATCCAGGTAAGGTAAAGTTAAAAAGTTCCATTCCTTAACTTATCTAAGCTTAAGACTTTGGCTGTTTACTATCCTACAATTCCAAATAGAGTCACACATAATTAAAATTACACATATAATACGACGATAGCATCGCGTATTTGTTTTACACGCATTTAAATGGTAGCATCGACTTTGACATACATCATCAAACCAATGTTTGATTAATAAAACGCTAACGTGTTCGCAATAAACTTCTTTTATTTAGTAAGACAGACCAGAGGATTCCCAAGAGAATTGGATGAGCTGGCAAAACATTATAACCCTTTCTTGCCCACTATGTTATGACAACAGCGCTGTTACTGCTAAAGTCTAAGCACGACGGGAATAAATGCGTATAAACCATAGAAACTCGCTAACATAAATTTAATATCCTGAAATGATTTATTTATTACAGACGTACGGCAGACGTAAGATCAGTCGGTTACTCCGAGCTCTTTTCGCTTTCTAGAGAAGATGTTTTAGCTGCTATGAAAGATTATCCAGAAGCTCAAGAAATATTACAAACGCTTGGTAGAAAACGATTGCAGGAAGCAAAGAGTATGTCGAGACAAAAAGTGAAAAGTAAGACACCAGGTATTAATAATTTTCCTACTTATAGTCATATACATTTTTTATAGAAATGAATATCTATTGTTTTCCTTCCATAAACCCGTAACTAAACCAGTTACCCAGTTTTTATTTGAAAGTATATTAAAGAACATCTAAAACTGCATACTTTGATAATAAACTGTAGCTAAAACATGTAAAGTAATATTTTTGTTTTTGTAAGTGTTGTAGAGATAATATTAACCAAGTTGTAAGTAAGATATCTATTAATACATAATTAAATTTTCCTATAAATAAAAAGTGGATTAACACTTATTGTTCATAAATAGATTTAAACAATTTAATTGCTGATCTTTTTAGGAAGATAATCGTGTCAATTTTTTTCTTTCTAATGAAAGCTTGAAATGGTAGCTTTCGAAAATTAACAATATATGTTAATATTACGGGTTTTCTTGTAGCTGAAATGAGCCCTGATAAGGCCGGTGATGACAGCGCTTCCAAAAGAATTGTTCACAAGCTTAGGACTGATGTAAAGGCTAGTATATTTTAACATTATTAGTTAGGTGTTTAAAGATCACGAGGTATACTTTCTCTATAAATGATCTGAAAGAATCTAACCAGAAATAGTAATATAGTAACTAAAAAACCCTATCATAAATAAAGACAATCCCTACTCATAACACTTGAAGAAAGACTTCATAGAGCATAAGCACATTTTTCTAGGTGTGTGTCAAAAAATATTTAAATAGTATTTTGAAATGAATTTATTACAGAATGAACACCATTGCACTGTTTCCAAAAATAATTTAGCATAACTACATGTTTCTTTATGTAACATTACCATACAGGGCATACGCAATGCGATACGTAGTAGATCACGCGTTGGTCGTCGATCAGGCGAATCGTTAGAGCTACAGGCATTAGCGAGTAGTGAACCTAAATTAAGACGCATGCCAAGGGTAGAAAGCGACGATTCACAACATCATAACCAAGATGTAAGCATTTAATTATAATATTAATAAAGAACAATTATATGATATTTGCATATGAAAGGTTTTTCAGTAAGTCAAAGACTAGACTTACATACATTGCTGACAATCCACTAAAATAATGTACTTTTCTATTTAGGATAACGGTGAAACAACTTCTGGAAGCAAAGATGGCGAAAAAATTATCTCTCCAATAGGAGCAGGCCTGCCATTATTATCTCGTCTAAAGTTGCTGAAAGAGAAACAGGTACGTCATTATTTTGTAAGACTCATAATGTAAAAAATATACAGATATTAATAAAATGAAAGATTTCACGGTTACTTTTATAGATTCACATTATCGCATATTAAATATTTCAGGATCGCGAAGAAAAAGTAGCAAAGCATAGGTTGTCCACATCTTCAATTATTTCACCTCCCCCATCTCACCCAACAGCTTCAACTAGTTCTGCGCCCGATGGAGAACCAGAAGTTATTGGCGCTGGTCTTCCTTTGCTACAAAGATTATTACTTCTTAAAGCAAAAGAGGAACGTGAGAAGAATCAGCTTACTCCCACTACTAGTAATCAACCATCAAGCTCCGAAACGATAAGTCCTTGCTCAATAAAAAGTCCACTAAGTCCAACTGTAAAAAATATAAGTCCATTACGAAAAGGATCTGAGTCAAGTTCGCCAGGTAAACTCCAAAGTCCAACAACAAAAATGTCTCGGAAAAACTCTTCGGGCTCAAGTGATGGGACAACCAAACCTAAGGTAAGTTTCAGAGATAAAATTCTACAAGTACAAAGTGATGGCACTGCAGTATGCCAGCCCCTTAACAAAGACATAAGTGAAAAACCTGCTGCTTACGTTGAACCTACACCAAAAACTGAAGTCAATACTATATCTATACCACATTCTGTCGTAAGTAAAATTAAATCACCAGCCAAGTTAATGGGATCGACTTTTAGAGACAAATTGAAAATGTTGCAAGGTGGAGCCGCTAACAAAGATGGAGAAGCAAACAATTTAGAAAAAAACAAAACGTTAACATCCGACAAAACTGCTGCGGAAATCAATCCAATTCTATCCAAAGAGCAAGAGGAATTAAAAAATAAAAAACCCTGGAGTAAACTAAAAAAAGCAGCCATTTTAGGTGATTCTAAAAGTGTAAGCAAATCAAGCATAGAAGACAAATCTGAAATAGTAAGCACGTTTAAAGATGCCCCATTCGGAAGTTTATCAGAATCTACAAATAACGCTTGTACTCCTAATATTAATACAGCAGAACTAGTTAAGTTAGACACCAACAAAACTGATACCCAAAAGGATGAAATAGGCAAAAATCAAAGTCATCATTTGGATACAGTCCATCAAAAACCTTTAGATTTGCTATCTATTACGCCAAAGAAGATTTCTGTTACTAGATCAAACGAAAGAATAGGATCCGTAACTGAGTTACTATCGAAAGATAAGAAATATAGATCTATAGATGACTTGTCGCCAGAATATGGTGGTTTGCCATTTGTAAAAAAACTGAAAATCCTGAATGAAAGACAGAAGCTGGCAGAGCTTGAAAAAGTTATTAAAATCAGAAGTTCAAGTCTAGATTGCGCTGGTTCATCGGAAGATTTGTTATCCGATACTCTTACTAGATCTCATTCCGAAGGTAGTACTATGGACAAAAGGAAATTCAAAAGGAAATCTACTGATTCCATAGAAAGTCATGAATCTAACGAAACGCTTGAAAGGCGCACTTTAAAATCAATTCTGAAAAAGTTGTCTGAAGACGTTACTCCGGCTGAGAGTCCTGAAAAAAGTAACGAGTTGCGAAAATTAATTCGTGCTCCTACTTTAGAGGGATATGCAGTGCGACACTCAAAGTTTGCTAAAAGTGTTACATTTCACCGTCATACTTTACCATCACCACCTGGAAGCGTGCCGGTAGATGATTCAGATGAAGTATTTACAATACCTACACAAATAGATATACCATTAGAACAAACTTCTCCTCCAGAAATAATCGCATCTGACATTAGAAAAACTACCTTATCGCCTCAAATACAAATGAACAATGATCAATCTGATCGATCCATTAAATGTCCCGAAAAGATTGAGCCAAAAATAGTATCCGAAAATAAATTACAAGATAAAATCGAATCATCTTATGATTTTAATTCACTGCGACCAGAAGATATAAGGGTGCCATCGGAAAAATCAAAATTAACTATTATATCAGCAGTAACAAATCAAAGAAAACTGTTAAGAGGTAATCATATGCATGATTAAAGTTGTTTATCGCAAAATGCATATGTGTATTTAAAACTAAATCATATACGTTAAAACAGATCTGTTTGCTTTTCCAGGTTCAATAGAAGAACAAGAATATTTTAATGATGTTCTTCTTGGGATTAAACAAGTAATACAAGGACACTTACATGATGTTCAAGGGAAGTTTCAGGAAAGGTACTCCGAGATTAACACTTTAGTATATAAAAATTTATTATAAAAGAAAATATAGTAACTAGCATCACATTCACAGGTTTAACAGTTTGGAGAATGAAGTTCGAAAACGCGATGAAATAATTAGTCAGCTCCAAAAACGCATACAAGAACTTGAAAGACTTGGTCTGCCGTCTATAGCATCGAATACTGAAATTACAGAATCGATTGAACAGCACTGCAATACGATTAATAGTAATTTACTCAAGCAACAGCAATCAAAAAATACGAGTTCAGGAAGTGATGACAACATGTCTGGCATAGACGAAGGATTTATGGTAACGAACAAATTATCAATTATTATTTATTACGCATATCTAAATTTGGTTAAGGCTTTTGGGTTACAAAGTTAGTAATTAGTTCTTTATACCTTTTAACAATATTTGCCAGTGAAAATCTCACCAAAACCGTATCCAGCTGTCGACTGTGTCTGTCTATTACTCGGGCATTGAGAACATTCATAGAGACTTGGGAATTCATTTTTTGGTATACATTTCGTCTAAACATTCATTTGTATTATATATATTATCTACAAGTAAATTAAATCTAGTTACTAGATAATAAATATTTTACTCATTTACTTACTTATTTGCCTTTAATTATTTCTAACAAGCTTCTTGTGAGCCCTTAGCACTTACACACCTGAAATTAGACCATTATAGTAACTTATAAGACACTTTTAGCGAGGGGATTCCTTAGATACTGTTTTTACATCCTCACCACCTGAAATAACCGATGAAGACTCGAAACTAATAGAGCAAGAACTTGCACCAAAAACACCCTTGGAAACGGCTTCAAGTGAAGAACTTACGGAAGAAACACTTACAGAGATTACAGAAGGGATAGAATTGTCTAAACTCTCATACTCAGAACTGCAAAGTTTAGCTGATTCTTTATCAAACAAAACACGTAAAAGCTCCAGTAAAGAAGATTGGACTGTAAGCAAATCCAAACGTTTAGACTTAAATTTAGATGGCAAAGCTGGAACTTATTCGAGGAAGCGTGCGGAAAAATTAAAACAAAGAAAATCGTGGGATGAAGAAAGTAATCAAGAAACTTTAGAATTACAAGATTTAACGAGGTAATTGTATTCATTTGAAGCTCGAAGTATTATTTTTTGTTTGTAGAAAATTAACGCTTAAATGTGCTCTTATGAAAAGTAATGAGATGGCTGAGATGGTTGGGCGCTGGACCTAATAAAAAGTAATTTACTTCTTAATGTTTTCTACACAGATTCTGTTGTGTACGCATTTTTTTTTAGTAGTATAGTAAATCACACCAGTCCAGATATAAAAACATTAGAAAATACGATTTTACCAAATTTGCCGTTTTTTTTGTCGCTGCGAAATGCTTCTACGCACCGCGCTTGGGAGATTACTGCCCAACGTGGGGGGACCTGGATCGCTCTGCAGGAGGCTGTACGCTGGGAACATCGCCACTATGGCTTGGTACGGTGCACCCGTATGGGTCGATACCTTGTTCGCATCAAATATCCCATTTCTGCACAACGCGCAGAGGATAATTGCAGTTAGGGCAATACGAGGGTACCGTACAGTATCTTGGACGGCAGCAACTCTTCTGGCTGGTGATCCTCCGTGGGAGCTACGGGCGGAAGTCCTTGCGACTTTCTATCGGCACAGGATAGCTGCGAGGGCTCAAGGCCTGCGGCCTGATGCCGATAAGGTCCATAGGATCAGAGTCCTAGCCGACCAGGCTCTGATTCAAAAGTGGAAGGAGGGCCTTGGGTGCCCAGCGGCAGGCATGGCCACAGCGGAAGCGATTCGTCCTCACCTGGACCAATGGCTCTCCAGGAGGCACAGGACGCTTTCTTACAGACTGGTGCAGGTTCTCACCGGGCATGGTTGTCTCGAAAAGTTTTTGCACCAAATCGGCCGAAAGGCGTCGTCCAACTGCCATGAGTGTGGTGCAGACACACAGTGGCAGAATGCGCAGCGTGGGGACCTCAGTGTCACCTCTTGGTGGCGCTGATTGGCGGAGATCTCTCGCTGCGGGGCATTATAGGCGCGATTCTCTCCAGTGAGAGGTGTTGGGCGGGAATGGCCTTCTTCTGTGAGACCATAGTCTCGCTAAAGGAGGCCCACGAACGAGAGAGGGCGAATACAGTAGATGCCCCCTCTCACCGCCAAAGAAGACGGGATTCTAGGCGGCGCATGTTTGCGCATCTGCTCCCGCTTCCTCAGTCGGTATCCGAGAAACCACGTAGGAATGCGCAAGCTGATCCTCTGGTGTCTCACTCACGGATGAAGAGGGTTCCGCTGGGTTTTAGTGGGTATTGCGAGTCTCCTCCCTCACAGAGTCCCACACTCCCACACAATTGGGGATTCGAGATCCTCCTTCCACACTTGGATTAGAACCCTGTCGGCATGGGCCCTAACCCTCCGGATCTCGTCAAAATCAAGACACTCATCGCCTCCACCCCTTCCAGCAACCCTGCACTGGTAAGTTGCCGCAAGGACTTCCGCCTGTAACACCCGCCAAAAGAGTTGCCGCTGCCCTGGATACTGTACGGTACACTCGTATTCCCCTGACCGCTATTATTCTTTGCGCTCTCCGCAAAAGGGATTTATTGTGAGCAGTCAAAGAATTTACCCACACGGGTGCACCATACAGCGCCATGCTTTTCACTACGGCAGCATAAAGGCTTTTACAGGGCGATCCCGGCCCCCCCCACGTTGGGCAGCAATCTGCCCTTACCAAATTTGCCCTAACTGGATTCAATACGTGGCCTATAGATAGATGTATACTTTATTGACCACCACATAAATAGGACATAAAAGAAAAATATAATAACTTAACATTAACTACATTTAATGTGCAATTGAACGCTCTAATAGCGATCTCTTCCAGACAACCCATGCAGTTAGGGTGACAGTACATATATTGATATTTTAGGACGACTTAACTTTATTACCGTAGATTTTCATTTTAGGCCAATTTCCCCGCATACTACATCAGAAGATCGTTCATTGCTCAGCCCGGAACAATCTAGTCTTCGTACAAGCAGACGTGGAATTCATCCTTTACACTTCTTTGGCACACATCTTGATAATACTAGGAGTAAAATTAAAAAGACATTATCCGTGGACACGGGGATGCATCATACAGGAAGAAAAGATACAAGTGATTGGTTTTTACAATTCATTCTATTACGTCAAACCATATATATCTCGTTGAAATTTTCTATCGTTAATAAATAACTTTCTTTCCTCCATTCAAGTTCAAATACATTTTTATAAACTTGTAATGGTTGACATTTAATATTGATAGTATTTTCAAATAGTAACAATTTAACTAAAAGCGCCCTCTAAGCAAGACTTGAAAATGTTATAAATCACCAATAATATTTGCAAAAACTTGCACCACGCCATCTATTAATGAATTAAAGTAACACATTCAAAGCTCGCTTAATAACTTTAAAGGATTCTTTCTATGAAATTAGATTAAGAAGTTCTTGCTAGATGGCGCTAATAATATCCAAAAGTGGATCTTGACAAATGGTAGCCAAGACCAAAGCCTATCTAGACATAGACAAACTAAGGCATCGTTGCGTTATTGGTCTATGCTCGATCGGCTGTAATTCATGAGTTCAAGTCTCAAGTTGGATTATTTATAATTGATATTGGGTTTTTTGTGTTAGGAAAATCTCAAGTAATGCCTCAGTGAGCACTTTAAGCCGTTGGTCTTGCATCTGGTCTCTCTCCGGTTGTGCCAGATTTACTCTCCCATCAGATATAAAAACAGAAGGACTACTCAGTCCTATAAAACAACAACATTGCAATGTCTGAATGAGATTAGATTAAATTTTATTCAAAAAGATGTTATTACAATTTAAATATTTTCTGTAGGACAACGATCAGAACGACAACAACGTAAGTTCAGTCTAGGGTCCTTCTTCGGATACAACCGCGGTGCAACTCCGAAATCAAATAACTGTAACGATGTCGTACTCGACATGGGTAGCGATTACAGCTGGAGCGAAAGGTATGTTAATAAATATTTATAATCTATCCTGTAAATTGAAATTATATATAACATAAACATTATTAACAATATCAATTAATTAAAAAAAATATGTTTACTTTTAACCTAATACGCTTCCAAATGTTGAACCGCTAATGCGGTGATTTACATCTTAATGGTTTTTACAATAAATCCTAGCATAACACAGATTATTTTGCTTTACAGAACGTTAAATGTTCTGGAGTATAAATATATTTATATTACTTGATTGTTTTATAGAACTTATACAAATTTAGTCAATTTAAATTTTTGTGTACATTCATTACTTACCTTAATGATTGTAAAGTGCCTGATAAGCATTATTTAGATTTTCAACTAATTTGCGGTACAAACAAAGCCGCCTCGATCTGCAAAAAGTATTGCAGTCATCATCAATAGCGTTTTGATCATCACCGATACTAAAATCTTTGTTTTATATTTTTTTTACAGCACATCAACGTCATCGAGCAGCGACTCCGAATCAGTACCGCGTACACCAATATTTGAGGAATTTGTTGAGGGTAATAATAAACGGGGACGAAGATTTTCTACCCATGAAAATGAATCTCCTATCAAAGGTGGTCTTATCTCTCATTTATTATTGAATTACTACTCGTATCCTTTAAATATGAAGACATGCTAGCAGGCAAAAAAAATGGCTTTTTGTGCTGTGCATTAAGAGATATATTATCTAAAACCATGTCGGTACATTACCATTTTAGACTATAATAACTTACTATTAGGCGACATCACGGCCAAGCATCAAGATTTCCGTTGAACTTTAAATAAATTTTCAGATTTTTCTGGTGCTGGAGGAGATTGGGAAGTGATGATGTTAGCAGATGAATTAGAAAAGAGAAAGCGTGAGAAGGATAGGGATGAAGGCAGGCGACACCATTACCCTACAACTCTAAGGGATTTGGAAGAGGTATAATTAGCTCTGCATTAAGTATCAGTATCTGCATCATATCCCTACAGCTATATTATTTTAAAAAATATATACATACATCATTTACTTATTACTGGAAGCATTAAACATAATGCTGCTTCAATATTAGCCTAGTTGTGACGAACTTAAGAATTAGAAACTGGGGAAAAATTCACACTAGTTAAAGCCTAAGTTGAAGCTTTTTCAGAACATCAGGGTATACATCAGATACTTCTTTTTGAAACAGTTTTAAGTAAACATATAATACTCTCTCATGCTCTAATCGCTTAATCTAAAGGTGAATTGAAAAACATAACATTGTCAACCACAAACCTATATGACTGATGTATTTATGTAATACCACAGTCAGGTGCAATTTCTCATGCAAAGTACTCATTACAGCAGAAGTCATAATATTGAAAAGGGGTCATCGATAAATTCTCCCAAACTGTAGTTTTCCATCCCCCTCCCTCCCTTATCAATGGGGAGCCATCCCCTGCCGCATGCGACGCGACATATTTTACATTTTTATTAAACACAATTTAATTAAAACAAAAAATATAATATTGGTTGACTATAAAGATAATCTACGAACGATTGATATCATTGATGAACGATATGTGGTTTTATTTGTTGTAATAAACGATGGACACCACATTAAATTTTCACTTCACTTTATAAACAGTTCACGTGTAGGTTGTGTGCTGCCGCTATCGCTCTTCTGATTCGACGCATTGGTCGATGAAGTGGAAGAGATAAATGCCTCACATGCCGAACGATTAGGCCAATCGCGCCTCTCTATCTCTTGTTCCACGCTCTCGCTTGCAAACTCAGCTTAGGCGGAATTCGACAATGAGTCAAACTTTTTCATACATGCAGCCGGCAACCATCCATTTATAAGATGTTATGACGTCAAAAATTTCGCGTTTTAGTATTTTAGATATTCATCATTATCATGTCATATTTTTCTTATCACATCTCATTACGTTTATTCTACATGCAACGTAATTACAGCTTCACTGGAATATCGAATTAAAGCTTTGCTTAGCTTAAATGTCGCGCCATAATTATGCTTTGGCTTTATTCCAATGCCGCATTTTACAATGCTTTGTTCAGGAATCCGATACCCCACAGCGTGAAGATAGCCCCGATGACCTTTCAAACATAGACGATTCAAGTTCTACTACGCAGCTGTTGTCACAGACCAGTGATATCTCACACCGGTCTTTGGAGACTACGTTCACGGATACAATACGACATCATCGCATCGGTTCCGTAGGAGAACAGGTATACCGCTCCATGGAATTTATGAAAATGAATCTTAAAATTAGTTTTGGCCTTGTATCCACTCAATGAATAGTATCCACTCAATCAGCAAAGATTTACCGCCAAACGTATGTACCGCTACTAATGTGTACAACTGCAAAAAAATTGCTATATTGAAAATATTCCCTATGTTCCCCATATATAATTTTTAAAATGGCGTTAAAAATTCTACTGTGTGCTGAGGACAACACTATAAAAGCCTAATACAATATACTGCGCTGTAAAACTTCGCTTTATGACCCCTGTATGTAGGATATAAGTATCATGCTATCCATTTTCTCTAATTCTCTTTTTTTCTCGGTAGCAACGACTTGTTTATCGAAGCTTAAAATACGACACGATAGTTAAATTATATTATATGATTTATTCTTTGCAGACACGGCCGAGTTCCTCTTTATTGCCTTCTAGAGGTCTTATACTGCGCGCGGCGAGTTTAGACCGCGACACTCCTTCTATGGCACCAGGAAACAGGCGATACGGATCTCTCAAGAGTTCGAGTACTGATTCTCATAAGAAACTCTGATCCGCTTTGCTCCATGACCCACTAAGAACAAATGATATCACAAATGTAAACATAACAATTGATCATAAAACTGTAAATGTAGAAAATAATGATACAGTTGATTCAAATAATCAATTAGAAAATCGACACGAATCTCCTAGTGGGTCAGCAGTTGCAGAACGACTTGAAAGACCACAAGACACACTTAATCTTAGAGGTCAATTAGTTATAGTAATTTTTAATGTGAACGATAATACACATTTTCTAATAATTTATTTCCTAATGTAATATCAATGTTTTGTCGTACTTAAAGCTTACTCAGTTAGGGTAGTGACAATTTAGATTTAATTACATAGACTATATTTTATTCCATAGAGAATATATTTCAAATTATTTATCAGAATATTGGACACTTAGCACAAACAATTTTCAGGTTATTTCTAAATGTTTTTAAAATTTTGACAGTTTAACGCTAGGATAAAGGAAACGTGGAGAAATAAACTTTTACTTATTTTTTCTGTTATAGTGGACTAATAACGAATAACCGTAAAGCAAAAAAAATATGAAATATAAATTACTAATGACAGATTAAAAATAAAATATTTTTACACCATCAACACCGTAAAATATCTAGTTGATTTTATTTTTTGAAATAAAATACTTTATAAATACTTAATCGGAAATATAATACTGTATATTTAAATTAGTCCACCAATAACGCGAATTTTAATAGTGGGCCAGTTACAAATTAATTAATAATTAGAAAATAAAATCAGTCTAACACAATTATCCTACTGTAAATAAAGATAATAAATCACACGTGTATTATTAAATATAATAGTAAATGTATAAAATAATTTGTAAATCATATTTCTCCAATAGAAACTACAAGTTTCAACTAAACTCCGTAAAGCACAATGTATTTAATATTATAAAATTTAATATTTATTATATAATATGAGTTCATAAATTTGATATATAACTTGTTATTTAAGGACTAAATCTTAATATCTGTAGGTATGTCCATACATTTCTGTAAATAGATAGAAATATAAAGTGAAACTTAATATTTTAGGTATATAAAAAATAGTGCCAAAAAATACTATTGTATTTAGATTTCTGATTTTAATTTTATTATAACTATAGTCTGTATAATTTCGAATAATTTGTTATTAAGTATAAGAGATTAGTATGACATTTGATATTCTACAATATTTATTAATATTTACGCAATAGGATTCGCATCAGGCTTAACCTACAAAGTAACTTAACTAAAACTATGTATTTCATAGATTGTCATCGCAATTTAAATAGGATACAAATAAAAAAACAATGAGCTCCAATTCTCATGATTTTCTGTGTAATACAGAACAGCATTGATATAGGTAATTCACTGCTTTAAAAGAATAAACACACAATTCCAAATTTTATTTCACCGCATATTCTTGAATGTCATTGGTTTTGTTTAAAGGCACTGTTGTATATTGAAACTGCCCACTGTAATTAGTTTTTATGAATTCTTTCCCTATTATACCAATATTGTATGCATTAATGTTGTAGAAAAAAGTCAATTTAATGGTTTTGGGCAATTATGAGAGAACCTTTCGTTTGTTCCGCTTGTAGGTCATCGAATCATTTTTCGAAATCAGTGTTTGCCAACGTGGGCCCTCGTGGGCCCTCGTGGGCCCTCGTGGGTCCTCGCCCCACAGGAGGATAAATTGAAAGTTAAAGGGGGAGGCAGGGAGGCAATTTAAAATGGGGGCAAGGATCGCACTAAATTAATGAGATAGTTAGGTATGAACTTATATGTCAACAACAGCACATTGCTTTTTTTAAACCTATTAACTGAAAGAACCGTATAAATGTGTCAAAAGTAAAAAAAACGATTTTGGGTAGGATATATGAATACCTAACATATAATTCCTTAAATAGATATTTCCATATCTTTATTCTTTCCTATTTCTTTGTAATTTTTATTTATGCTGTATATATAAACGAAAACTTATATATTTCATAGTAATTTCATTTATTTTAGGCATAAATTTAAAAAATACACAAAATTACACGACACGTCCGAGTGAAAGAGGTCGCCCGTTATAACTTATATGTAACAAATGCGAGCACTTAGTGTAATATGCACCATAGTGCATATTAAAAAGGGAATTCCCCGGTTAACAGGTAAATGTCATTCAATATTGTATTAAATAATTTGTTTTTTGAATCATCCAAATAAAACGAAGGACCTGATATCAATCGGAAAATCCAATAAACTAATTATTTTTTTATTCTGTCAAAATATATTACTATTATACTCACATAGCACAAATCCTCTATATATATGTAAAGACAGTAGCACTTATTTCAATATAAAATGTAATTTTAAAATTATGCACTAAGTATGTTGGTGAGAAAGAAGCTTTATGGTAAAAAGCTTGAAGAATGTATGTAGTATAATATCATGTTATTTATTTAGATGTAGATCATAATTATTTATGACAAAATAAAAAATAAAGAAGTGAATAATAATATATATTTTTTCCTCACTTTCCTACTTCTTACAACATTTGAACTATATTTCAACATAGTAATTGAAATATAACTTTACACACTGTACATAATTGAAACCCGATATGGACAGCTCAACAAAATTTGGTGTCTTATAATATTCCTTTTTATTAGCAAAAAACATCAACATTTTATTACATAAGATAACAGCTGTCACAAAAGGAAATATTCTATAATAATTATGAAATTTGATATACCGCATGATATGTGTGTAATCATACTTATTTCAAATTGTCTTCATAATATTTAACTTCGAAGTATATGTATGACATAATCACTATACCTACCGCTTAACCTTTGTTTTATAATAAGATTATGTAGCAGCCATTAAGAGGCAAAGAACTACTTACTTATCAAGTTAGCATATTACCAGCTTAACCCATATTTTTATATATAATCAAAACGGTAATAAAATCAAAATCAAAATATTCTTTATTCAAGTAGGCTGAAAAAGTACTTTTGAATCTTCAGTAGTCTTCGTTGGTAACAAATCTACCACCGGTTCAGAAAGTTGAATCCACTGAGAAGAAACCGGCAAGAAACTCAACGGTTACTCTTTTAAAGATAGTTTTGTATCCTACAGTGTGTGATATATTGCTTCTGTGAGCAACTGGAATCAAGTACAAACATTTCTATCGCTTCAATAATCTTCAACATTATATAATATGCCTTTTGTAAAAGGATGTTTTTGACATATTTCTTAAAATTATGTGGAGGCAAATTTAAAACTGATTGAGGTATCTTATTAAAAAGGCGTATGCTTCCAATGCAAATGATTTCTGAACTTTCTTCACTCTAAAATATGGAATTACAAGTTTATTTTTATTTCTCGTATTAAAATTGTGTATTTCATTTTTCTTACTGTATAAATGTATTATCACGGATATATAAGATATTATTAAATATATATTGCGACGGTACTGTGAGATGTATCCTAATGAATATATGGCCCGTATTGCTCTTTGCTTTTTTTGTAAAATAAATATAGTTTCAATGTCCGCCGCCCTACCCCATAACAGTATGCCGTAAGATATAATGCTATGAAAATAAGCAAAATACACCATTTTGGCAGTTTCAACATCAGTGTATTGTCTAACTTTTCTAACAGCAAATGCAGCGGAACTAAGTTTACTCGCCAGAGTCTTGATATGGGCGCCTCACTGAAGCCCAGAATCTAATATTATACCTAAGAGTACTGTAGATTTAACTTTCCCTACAGGAATATCATTAATTCGATTATTTGTACACATTTTTTTTGCATTTGACAAAATGAATTCAACATACTTAGTCTTTGCCGAGTTGAATATTAAATTATTTACTGAAAACCAATGTGAGATATGTGACAGGGTACTATTTACATCGTCGAAATTTTCCTTATTTCTATCAATCTTAAATATCAAGGACGTATCATCAGCAAATAGCACTACACTATATTACATTTGCCTTTCACGTGGTACGCTAAATCATTAAGAATAGAAAAGGGCCAAGTATTGATCCTTGTGAGACAACCATTCTTACCGGTGATCCCGACAACTCTACGCAATTTACGAGTACCTTATAATATATTGACCCTAAAAGATACTGTTATAATTGGTCTATACCGTACCCCTTCTATTAAAAACACTGACGACTTCACTTCTTCTTTGCACACGTTGCTACATAGCTATGCCAGTTACCAAAACATTATCATCACAGGTGACATTAATATAGATATTAAATTTGAAACTGTTGACCCTAATTGCTCTCATTACTTGACTTCACTTGCATACCATGGTTTACTACTGGTACATAGAATTCCTACATGCAATAAGATGTGCTATGATCATATGATGCTGAAAACTGATCAGAATGCAAAATCCCTAGTACTGACAAATGCACAAGCCTTCGCGACAGACCCTCCTGAGAACTAGAATTTCAATTAACTATACTGACACCTTAAATGAAATTAAAGAGAATCTAACAGATATACTTAATATAAAAGATCCGGCCCTAGCTGCTGACGAATTAGTAAATAGAATCACTAAGGCAATGAATAACAATGAAAACATTATCACGATTCCAACTAGAAAACGCACTATACAACGTTGGATAACACCAGGAATATTACGCTGCTTACGAAATCGCAATAAGTTAAATTTAAAACTTAAAAAGAATGCTGACAACCAAATTTTAAAAATAACATACAGCCGGTACAGAAACTTTTGCCACAAAATTGTCCGTAAACTTAAACATGATTCTGAAAGAAACAAGTTAAACTCTTCAAACAACACGAAAAGCTTATGGAAAACTATAAAAACAATTTGTCATTTCAATAAAGATAAAACTGACACCTCACATCCACTTGTAAACCTAACACCTTCACTGATAGACTCTGCCAATGTAATTAATAATCACTTCAGCAATCTTGGTAAAATGCTAGCAGAAAAAATATCAAACCCTTTTCCTCTTGGAATCTAAATCTAACTTAATAACTTCATCACCTGCGAATTATTTTGTCCTTTTGAATACAGATCCCTATGAACTAAATGAAATTATAAACAGTCTATCTAATAATTCCACCCCTGGCTGGGACAACATTTCGACTTCCTTTTTAAAAATGGCTAAACAGCCTCTCTGGCTCAATGGCTAAGTACCTCTACTTTGTCACATTTATAATCTTTGTTTTGAAAATGGATGCTTTCCTCTAAATTTTAAAAGAGCAATGATAACTCCAATACACCAGAACGGATGTCGTGACGAAGTTGATAATTATAGACCTATTTCAGTCCTTATAGTAGTTTCCAAAATTCTTGAAAAGCTCATTAATAAACGTTTAAAACAATACCTAGTAGAAAATAATGAATTGCTATCCAAGAAACAGTTTGGTTTTAGAACTGGCGTTTCTTGGTAAGACGCCGTTTTGGCGCTAACTGAAGAAACAAGCAACCAACTTCATTTGGATAACAAGTGTTTAGGTGTGTTCCTGGATTTAGCTCGTGCTTTTGACACTGTCTCTATCCCCCTTTTATTAAAAAAGTTACATGTACTAGGAATAAGAGGTTTACCACATAAACTCCTGACGGATTATCTTACTGATCGGCAGAATCAAGTCAGACTTGGTCAACAAATTAGCCATCCGTGTAATGTTTCTTATGGGGTGCCACAAGGTAGTGTGCTCGGTCCAACGCCATTTTTGATTTACGTGAACGACCTTTGCAACTACAATCTTCAAAACTGTTGAATATTCACTTACGCTGATGACACCGCACTAATTTTTAATGCTAAATCTTGGAATGCTTTGAAGATTGTAGCTGAATCGGGAATGCGTCGCATTGCGGACTGGCTGGGATCGAACTTATTGACCTTAAATATAAATAAAACTAAATTCATACCGTTTACAATTCGCAAAGTAACACAACCCGATAACTGTTTTAAGATAAAAGTACATAAATGTAATAACCCTCTTACAAATTGTTGCACGTGTGGTGAAATTTCCAAAGCTGATAAAGTGAAATACCTGGGGGTGATTGTCGACCAGCATCTCACTTGGGTTCATCATATAAACGGTCTTAATAATAGAGTGAGAAAACTCATTTGGATATTTAAAAAATGAAGAAATGTCGCTAGCGAAAATATTCTAATAACTACATACAAGGCACTAGCACAGTCAATACTGAGTTACTGCATAACTGTCTAGGGTGGTGCTGCAAAGACTCACCTAATATCGTTAGAAAGAACACAGAGGTCATTATTAAAAGTAATGTTTTTTAAACCGCTTAGATTTCCAACCTTTGACTTATACAAATCCTATAAATTATTAACAGTTCGGCAAGTATTTATACTCAATTGTATACTTAAACGATATCACCTGTTGCCGTTTATATATGTTAAAAATATTACGCGCAGAACCCTCCCTATTTGTAAAATCCCTTATACGAAAACAAAATGTATACAAAGACAATTCGCTTTCAGTTCCTCATTCAAATATAATAAACTTAATAACATCTTAAATAGATACCCCTTCATAAGATCGAAATTAAAACGCGTATTATGTGAATTCTTACTTACTAAAAACTACGATGAAACGGAGTATCTATTGGAAAATTATCAATTGTAACGCTCACCAAGACTGGCACAAACCACACTCATAGACACACACTACAAACACTGACACCCCTCACGTACACCTACACACACACACACACACACACACACACACACACCCGCACACACACACACCCGCACACACGCACACACGCTCACATCCTTATGTATAACATTTAACATTTAAAATTTTTGTTTTTCTTTTGCTAATGTTACTTCGTTTGACTAGAGATTATCGACTGAGTGAATGAGCGGGGCACCCAGTAACACGGGTTTCCACCTAGTACAGAGGCCCTTGCAACATAATTGTACTGCATTTGTTATCCCAATAAAACATTATTTTATTTTTTATTTTATTTTTATTTTTTTATGTATAAAGCTTATAAGCTTTCTGTTTGTTGTTTTTTTGTTTCCCATTATCTTTGGTACATAATAAATAAAAAAATATATTACTCACTACAGTGGAAGGAAAGCAAAGGATATATATACTTCAAGTGGAAATTTAAACAAAAATCTTTTGTGCAATTCACACCTTCAAAAATGTTGGCTTCAAGAATATCTATGTAAAATTTTGGGATGAGGATAATCGTAGGTTTTAGTAACATTAAATAATGTTAATTCCCACTATGCCTAAAGAGAACCACGAACATAGGAACCACTATATAATTTAATTCTCTCCCACGTTAGATCTTATAAATTTATGTACCGATTTTATTGTCGATTTTTCGTTTAATCGGCTTTCAAATCATAACAATGCTAAAGAAGTTTTCACTTCAAAATAAAAAATACTGGTATCACTGCTCAATACTGTTACGTGCCCTTGAAATTACGTTTCGTTTTGAAAATTAGAAGAAACTGATTTAATTATGTTGGAATTACGGCTTCGTGCAGGAGTTTTTGATTGTTGTAAAACTGTTTCTAGCGAGAAAGAATCTGATGAATGAGTAAATAAATAATTGTATTGAACGGAGTTGTGGTTTGCTCGTAACAATATAAAAGTTTTGAAACCCGTGCACCACAGTCCGAATTAATAGAATTAGTTTTTGAATTTAAGTACATTATTTTACTTAATAAAGTAATTTTATTAAAAGTAATACTTTAAATTTTAAATATGATTTCCAAATATTATATAATTTCTTGTAATTACTTAAACTTTATGTTACTGACACTGTATCTGAGAAAATAAAAAAAATTCTCAATCCCATCAACGAGAAACAAACTGTATGCTGTAAAATCATTGCCAATACAATGGAGGAATAGATTTAAAAAAAATATGTGTCAATCAACAATGCAGATCGCATACAACAGATTACAGAATAGGATATGGAAAATGTCAATTGCTAAATATTTAATAAGAATTTGTTGAAAGTTGCAAATGTATCCAATTTCAAATTAAAGTTGCATTAAAAGTTTATTTTTAATATTTGATAGAATATATTGTGGTACATTATATATGTCTAGCCTATCTAAATTATTCTTTGTTTCATATTGCATAAAAAGAAGTAATGTCGCCTCGTAAACAGCCTATTAGTTTATTTCAGCTTTGTATCAAAAGTTCGCTTAGCTTGATAAATGAGAGTTGTTATGCCATCGAGAAACTGTATCCTGAGGTCGAATTCAAAGAATGTAAAAAGCAAATGATTTATGACTTGAAATGTTTCTTAATGGCTACATTGCCTGCCAGGTATGTAAAAGTTTATTATTTGTTTAAGCTTGCGTTTAATCTATTAGCACAAGGTACAATATATACTATATATATAACTACACACATATTCCTTGTGTAATTTATAACAACATAAATAAAATTCTTAATATTTACCACTTACCTGCTAACAAGTTTAAATCAAAATATACAAGTTTCTTTTAACACTTTTATACGAAAAAACTGAAGAACTTATAATATATAATAAGTTACATAATTCCATATTATACACAAGAAACGCACAGTCACTCATTTATAAATCACATCCATTCACCACACAACCTCATATACATGCACTACATACATCTGCACTCAAACCCAAAACACATGCACAGTCTTAGAAACAATTTGTGTTTTATACAAGGGACGGTGTTGATTACTGCAACACATTTTATACTTCTGTAGGATCATCATTTAAATATTTGCAAGATACCACTCTACTGTTCATCAAATAAATAAATAAAAGATAAATATAAATAAAAAATACAGATATATAGTTCAATAGATAGAAAAAACTACATACTAATAATTAATTTGTATATCAACAAATGTCTGATATTACTTAGTATAGTTTTTAATAAAAGAAATAACACAAATAGTAAAGTTGGTATTAATTTTGAATTGATCAGGTCAATAAAAAATTAAACTTGTTATTATTTTGATCACAGTTAGATGAAAAATATATATATGGCAGGAAACAATGCTTCTGTACCTAGAAAAAAAAATGATTCAACAGTTATAATTACTACTGTTTCATTACTACATACATCATTAATACATGTTATAAAAAAAATGAATTTTATATTTTCATTTTTTATGCATACTTACCCAATAAATTACAACAAATAATGTTTTTTTTTTGTTATGTTTTTATAAATAGATTATCAACTGCTTAACAACTACACAAAGTTTATTGTTTTTACATTTACATCATAAGATATGATCTTTATTTAAAAACAAAATCACAATATTACCATATTTCAGTGAAATCATTATGCACATTTTGTTTTATCCCCTACAAATAATCCAGAATTAAAATATAGGGTCAATCTTATTCTAGTTTTCTTTTTAGTGCTTGACTGTGATCATACGTAATACCTAAGATGTGGTAGTATGTGGAAATAATTAAGAGGTAGGTTGGTACTTATCTCTTAATTATTTCCACACAGCAACATATGGATCGCAATTTTATTGCTTGCTATTTCATCTCTACTGGAAAAGCCAATATTAACCCAGCCCTAGTTAAATTCGAAAATACAAATTTCTAAGTTTGGTTTGGCAGGATTGACTTTTCATCATTAATCACCATAACGCAAACAAGGTCGTTAAAATACATAAGGCCCCAAGCCCCTAGTTCACTACATGTCATAATAATTTATTCAAATTTATTCATGATTCGGAATGTTTTTATTTCATCAATTTATGCCTTAGCTAATTAAATCTTTTTGTTTCAGGATATTCGATGCCCTCTGTTTAGAAAGAATATATTGCCGATATCGCGGTGACCCTCGCATACAACTTCATGTCCTTATACATCCTAAGATGTCTATCTTTCGCAAGGTTTACGTTGATAACGGTATATCGCAACATTTTTGGATTAAAACTGTCCCTTTGTTCACTCGTTTAGTTGTCCTTGACTTACGATTTGTTTGTACAGATGAAATACTGGAGATTATTGCTAGCAAGTGTCTTCTGCTCGAAGAGCTAAATATCGTATCTAGGGTTGATCTTTGTAAGTCTGTTATTAACGCTTCAGTTCTGATAAGAAACGTTTCTGATATGGGTTTGTGCTATTTGAAAAATCTTAAACAGCTGCGCGTACTGTGTATGGATCCACCGAGGAACGAAAAAGCTAGTCGAGTGGGCAGATGCGTCACACAAGCGGGTATAATTATGCTACTAAGAGAGCTTCCTTATCTAGAAGAACTAAATATTGAGTCCTGCGACATCGGCTCAACGCTAATAAGTGCAAACGTAAACATTGGACCATTATGTCTTCGTAAAGCCAACTGTCATTTTGCATCAGCAGAAGGTATTCGTAAACTAATAAAAATTTGTCCACATTTAAAAGAATTGTCAGTTACACATTTGTCAGCTAATGATAAGGAGTCTATATTAGAAGAAATAACGATCAGCGATCTAAGGCTAAATATATTGACCATGTCATTTTTCTCTTATACAGAATCCTTGCAAAGGCTTTTACAAGTACAAGGTAGACATTTAACTCATTTTTCACTTTGGGACATTGATCAATCTGTAAATATAGATGCTGTTGTCGACATAGGTACACATTGTCCCAATCTGGTGACACTTTGTCTTATGACACAATCCAATAATTTATATATACCACGTTTTTTCAGAAGACCCGATAATATATTCTCTGAATTGAGAAGTTTAACATTGGGTAATGAAAATTTTAACCTTGAAGATATAGTTCTTTTCTTCTTAGAGAGCACAAAAAAATTATCAACACTTGTATTAAAATATCAAACAAAATTAGTTGTGGATGAATTGTTGTTATATGTTTTAAAGAAGGGATATTTAAGTAATATTAGTTATTTGTGGTTAGATATTACTCTACAAGTTTCCAAAAACGTGGTCAAGGAAATTATAGAGTCATGTGGTAAGCTTACAAACCTAACAGTAGATCTTGTAGCCAACGACGGTATACAAATTTTGCAGTATATCCATAAGAACAACCTGGATTTGAGATTCGGTGGTTACTAAGTTATTTATCTACTTTATATTTTATTCTTATTAAATTGCACTTTTATTACAAAATAAAAATTATTTTCTATTTTCTTGTTTAATTTTTCTACACCTTCCTATGTTTTAGGAAACCATTGAGTAAATAATTAGGCTGATATTGGTATAAAATTTATTTTTAAGCAGAACTATTAGTGATTATAAAACATACATTATCAGATAGTTCAACCAGCCAAAAATGTGGTCACAAAAATTTGTTATCCATTTCGCCCAAAATCTAGGAGTAAAACAGCAGATCAAACTTTATAAACCTTTCCCTTCATATTACACAAAATACATATTTAGATACATTATTTCATACGATATACTACAAGGTAGCATTCTGAGCTCAGTTATATTCTTGACCTATAAAAATAAAAAAATCTTGTATATTTACAACTATCACTTTTAGGAAGAATTTACATAAAAATTCATCATAATTATTTATGATTCAATCATTAATACACACATACAATTTACATTGCACATAATATTTCAAAGTATTCAAATGCTTTAAAACTGAGATAATCATATCATTAAGATTACTTATACAATTAAATACTGAAACTTTATAGACCCGCATCTCATATCCTAATATCATACAGAAAAGTTCAAATAGTTCCCAATGAATATTTATATACTCACTTTCTCAGCAAATATGTACATGAAAGACAAATGGACATAACTTTTTACACATACATAAACTTGTAACACATCTAGAAATACTGGTATCTGGTGATAAAAAAATATATTGCAAACTTTATACAGCAAAATATTTACTAGAAATAATGGTCCAGAGTGAACTTGTTATGCTTATACACTAAAATAAAACTTAATTTAAAAAATGTATACATAAAAATTGTAATATTATAATTTTATAATACTAATTACTACGGCATTTTCAAATCCATTTGCCTTCAAATATAGCAAATCGCTTAAACTGTCGCTGAGTCCAAATTTCTCTACCGGATCAGGAACTACGCGAGGTACAGGGTTTACTACAGCTTTAATATATCTCAGAGCAGGGTGCGAAGTAACTTTCGACCATAAGCAGTACTTTAATATTTCAATCGTATATATCAAATATTATGTGAAAAAACGATATTTGATGATTTAAAACTGTTATTCAAGTAAAAGCCTACTTGAATAAAAATATTTTGAATCTAACATAAAATTGTTTTTAAATGCAATTTATTCACATGAAAGGAACATTTAAACCTTACGATTGGAGTGTAACATGTAATTTACATAAAATTAAGAACAATACACATGTTATTATAGTTATATTATTTAATCAACTATTTACACAAAAAGAAAACTTAATTTTAACACATTACAGGCGCTGCTTTAATATCTCCTGGCATATAGCACCTCTATGTATAATAAATTGGTATTTTTGCCCCATTGCATCCTAAACCTGTATACTAGAATGATCTTTGTCACAGACCAATAAATATATGGGTGCGACTTTGCTAAAACACTAACAAAATGATTACACTGCTTATTTATGATGTACTCAAAAACCTCTTCCGCTTTATAAGTAAATATTATAGTTTTAAAATTTGCCAATTAAAAGGGTGAATCCTTTCACTGTAAATAAAAAATTAGGCCTATTCCTAAACCAGCAGAAACTTCTTAAATTACATAGAACCTGCCATGATCTTTCAATACATGTTGCTATACAGTTTTATAAATTCAAAAAGAACTTCATTAACATCATCCACAAATTAAAAAAATTAAATAAGACATGCATAGGAATAGTGTGAAGTAATGGTGAGTAGAAGACCATTAAAATCCCACTGCTGGGCACTAACCTCCTCACTCGAAAAACTTTCTTTTTATTTTTCTTCTATTAATAAACAGGAATTGAAAAAATGATTAAATTATCATCAATTTTGTACAATTATATACATATCAAGCATTTTAACACTACATATATTTACACTTTAGAAACTATAATTTTCCAGTCATTATCACAGTATCACTTGTGTCTTTCCACCCTAACTATTGTGTCCTTATTCACTAACACTTGTGTCTCATCACAATAACATGTGTCTTATCACACTAACACTTGTGTATCATTACAATAACACTTTGTGTCTTATCACACTAACACTTGTGTCTTTACACAGTTACATTGTTCAAAATATAAATTTCTTTTTATATTTCTTATAAACAAGTTCATGTCAGGTGGCCGCCATCTGCGCCGAGTCATCCGTATGCTATGGTTCCTTCACCTCAGGCACCGGTTCCTTGTCGTTATCCTTCTCATCATCAAAGAACTCATTCTTGGGTTCTACCATTTTGTCAGCTTCCTCTTGGCTTATACGAATGTCCGGATCAGGTTCCTCCTTTATTCTGTATTCCTCAGGAAAGAAGTCGCCTATAAAAATATTATAGGTATATAAAAATATAATTTATGGGTACAGTCTAAGATGACAAAGGTCTAATCTGGTGAAAAGTCATTTTCATCATACTTATATAGAAAGATCGTGATTTCGGCGCTATTGTGAGTGACGAAAGTGTCACATTATTTTTCGATTAAATAAACGCGTAAATTGGTGCGCATGCTACAAATATTCGGCTCATGGCTACGCGTTACCCAAATTGGTAAATTTCCATTAAACTGGAAAAAAATGTACATCAAACGGACTCACGAAATTCACTTTTCTATTTAAAGTTTCTCTTTTTTAATGAGTTGAATAGTCAAACATCGCTCCAACAGTATTTGTATCAAAAACTTCATATTCGTCAACTCTTGAAAATAAATATTAACGATAAAATAAAAATTGCAATGGCTTGGTTACAAAAAAGTTATTATTTATTAAAACATTCTACAATATCTACTGCATTGCACTATTGTTCCATGTTAACATAATACCACACTGTCATAATTACACGCGAACTCTAGCATAAAAACTCTCATATATTCATACATGCACACATACACACACACCTACATCCACTCCATTCATTCACTCTTATTTTATTTTACTAAGTGTCTACCTGGTATATGTGTCATTTGTACTGCGGGCGAATGTTGGCACATCTTCAAATTGTCATATACATGTTTAGTAATGGCTTCCAAATACTGTTTGCTGTTAGCATTCGATGTACTGTAACAAATTAAAAATTACGTAAAATATTAAGAAATCAATATTAAAATTAGAAAGTTAAGAATTTATTGTAATCAAGTAAACATAGTGGTCAGGAAATGAAAATTAAAAGTGCATGCGTACAAAGTACACATGTCAGAAGTGAAACTTCTTTGACAAACAATTTTTGAAGTCTTATTTATATCTATACAAATCTAAAACTTTACATTTCCGAGACTTAGAGGAAGGGAAAAAGTAAGATATGTCAGGAATTTAATTGTCATTAAAATATTAAGTGTCGAAAATTAATACAAATAATTTATTGAAACCCACCACTAAATAAAAATACCACGTGTTTTGGCAATATTAGAAATTATCAATTGAATTTTGTTTTTGAATTTCAAATTTAGAAAATAGAATTTATGTAATATTTTATGAAAAAATAGTATATTAAATTATTAAATGACGAGTGGCAAATTAAAATGCCACATGTTATTTGTAAATATTAAAACTACCTAACCTTTAAACGAAGTAGCATAGGAAAGGCTACACATCTCATCATTCATTGTATTGTATTAAAACAAAATCAAATTGCTCTTTAACGTGGGCGTGACGTGGCGTGAAAATCGTAATATTTTTTAATTGTGTGCAGGATTGAGTGACAATTTTAAAGCTACAACCTCAGCTGATGCTAACAATGGTAGCCGCCATATTGGTATTGGCTGCTCTGCCAAGCGTATTTCACTTTTATGCGAAATGTGATAAATGGAGGAAAAAATTTAAAGCAATATAACAAATTTAAAAAGTTGTACATTACCTATTAATTTCCGGATGTAATTGAAAATCAGGTGCAAAAAATTCAAGATACTCTGTATAAGGGAGCTCGTTTGAAATGTTCTCGTCTACTAACAGGGATGTTTCAAAGGTCCAGCATCGAGCGACATTACGTAGAGTGTATCTAGAAAAAAAAAACTATTTAATTGCGATTTTAAAAAAATATTGATACGAAAACGTTATCTGTAATTATATTCATGATATTCAATGTGAAAAACATTAAAAGAGTAATATATAATAATTTTTTAATAATACTAAACAATTTAAATGTATCAAAATGTATCAATATAATACGCAACGACTGGTCGCCATGGCTGTAACGTCACAATGTTACGTATTTACGAATATGTGAACAAAGAAATCTTTAAGATTTCATTAATAACATTCAAACTACTGTACTACTGAGAAATTAATCTAATGACGTCACAAAACTCTGCCCCGTTTGCGTCCTATCGGTGTGTTTTGGGTAGCCGGTTCAGAATTTTTTAATATAACTTAAAACTTATGGCAATAAAATATTAAAAGGCAAATAGTTTTAATACCAAACTTGCATATGAATTTTACATTTTCTGAAAAAGCCAATTATGATTTTTTTTTATGTTCCGATGCTATGTGTAAATTAAAGAAATATAAGCAAATATTTGTGTCTCACCCTCCTCCACCAACAACAAGTGTTGGCACATTGAGATTCTTCACAAACTTAACACATTCTCCATGTCCCCTGGTTGACAATGAAAAGCATCCAAGCCGATCCCCTGCCAAAGAATCTGCACCACATTGTAATACAATGGCAGTTGGCCTATAAAACTCCATCACATTTGATATCACAGGTTTAAACACCTACAAATAAATAATACATGTCTACATTAACGTATTCACTAAGCATCTCTGCTTTGAAAAGTAATGAAGGTGGTGTTATTTTTATGCTGATTGAAATAAAAAAAATTAAAACAATATAGACTATTCTAGACTAAAATTTTTGGTTGTGTAATTATCCACCCAAAGCATATTATATTAATTCAGCACCTCAGTATTTTATTTATCATATTGAAATTTTTAAAACAATTTTTGCCTAACATTTAAGAAACCACATTTTATAATCATATGTAATTATAATTTATATCATATGTAATATAATGCAGTCATATATTATATTACACTAGCACTTCAGTACTTATAAATTAATTTCATTGATTAATCCATAACAACCAATTTAATTGCCTTGAAGTACCATATCTATGTTATAAAAATATTACTGTAGTACTGCATGTGTAAACAGAATGTTTACAAACAGTAAACACCTACACACATATAGTGCATAGATGCCCGAACAGTCTTAGTCCAAAAAAAATCCTCGGAAGTAAAAAATCATTACTAATAATATATACCTGTACATAGCTCTGATCATCAATACCCTCCTTCAATGGTACATTGACAGAAAAGTACCTCCCACTTTCAGCCCCAATTTCATACATGTCACCAGTGCCAGGGAAAAAATAATTTCCATATTTATGAAAACTCACAGTCATCACTCGATCAGTTAAATAAAAGGCTTCTTGAACTCCATCTCCATGATGTACATCTATATCAATATACAGCACTCTGGGATGGTACTTTAATAACTCTAATATTGCAATCACTATGTCATTTACATAACAAAACCCTGAAAGAAGCATTTGTTTTTTTAGGAATATGAACATTGAAATATAGGCAGGCATTGGATAATTAAGTAAAAGAGGAAATTTGACAGCAGTAGCTCTGTGGTATGAGTACTTGCTTTATTTACTACATTTATAGCTGAAGTCCCAGATTCTATCCCCAGCTAAGCAAATTTAGGAAATTACATAATCCAATTTGTCTGAGACTGGTGGGTGGCTTCGGCTGCAGCTAGTTACCAGTAAAGACATACAGTCAAACAAAAGATCGTTTTCCTGTATAAAACAGTGTAGAATCAATTATCAATTATAATCAATTATATATATGTATGTATAATGAATTATATATATATATATATATATATATATATATATGTATATATATATATGGACTATGAACACAAAGAATGTGAGAATGGAAATCGTGATCTACACAATCTAAAACATTTAGCTTTATATTAATATTTACACATACCTGAAGGTTCAAACTTTTTAGCATGATGTAAACCACCAGACCAATTAATGGCAATATCACATGCATTGTTGTTTAATTTCATTGCACCTTCTAAAGAAGCCCCTGTATACATTGAACAAAAGTCGAATAGTCCTTCAAACACAGGACAATCGTCTCCAACATTATAGTGAAGCAAATCTTTTGAATATGCTGAAACAACATTATTGATTAAAAAAAATTTAAAATAATTTAAATAATTTTGTTTAAAATTGTCCTCTCCTACCACTATTTATGATGTGTGGCACCCTGGTTGGCTTTTGGGTGTGAACCTTAATTTTTTTGATCGTGGGAAGTTTTAACAAACTGAACTTTGTTTTATTTTATTAAGTAATTTAACATGAATTACTTAATAGTAGATTTTTTACAAAATTTTGGACAATATGCTTTTCTAACTTTAGTTATTATATGACACCAGAAGCTACAGTCATTATCAGCTATCACTAGGGGTAAATTACCTAGTATGAATTTCTGACTCATTGTGATCTCACAATCCTAGCCCAGGCCATTGCTAAATCTACTTCTTTCAGTGCTGTCCCATTACAGCTGTCAGTTATGCAAATCATTGTTGGTCTGGCATTTTCACTTTGCTTCACGTCAACCAATGGATGTTGTTCTTGTGTGAAATTTATAAAATATGTAGTATGCAGGCTAATAGAATACATTCATTGGTTTCACTGATGATGTTTATCACATAATTATTATAGTTTTTATACTTACTCTGTATATTCTGAGGAGTCACATTTTGCAGGAACTCAATATAATCTTCACTGTGAAACCGACACATGTCATGAGCGCTGGCTCTGTATGGTCTATATATTTGCATTTTCTTATGAAGTCCGTAGTTCAACACAAGGCTATGAGTAACAGACAACCTATGTGGTTTCATTGGATGTCCTGGCCCATAATGGAAATTACCAACGTCAGGGTTGTAAAAATAAGCGACTCTGTGTTGAGTCATTGTAGTACAACAAATACGTACTCTTTTAAGATCAAAATAATAGCAAGAATCAAAGCAATTACAACCAAACGTTTCGTCAACTGTATATCGCCGAACATAGCTCAAACCAATTAATTGGTTTGATATAATCGAGAATTCCCATTAATAGATTAAACCAATATACATATTTATTTACTAACAATTTTTGGAACGATTAAACAAAATTAAAGAAACTATTCAATAGCATCAAAACAAATCTGAAAGGTCAAAGAAATCTAGTCTGTAGTGCATATGAAAGTCACAGATTGCTAAGATAGACTAGACTACTAGTAGAGTATAAATAGTAGGTAGCAATGAAACGAAAAAATCACAAACTAAAATCAACCTTGTTAAATTTAAACAATTTTATTACATAATGTATATAACAATGTCAAAACGATGATCTCAAAATATAGTTTAAACTAAGGTGGTTTTGAATATTTTTTGCAATGATGTGTGACAAATTGTTTTTCTTGCCACTTTTACTAAAAAGAAATAAAAAAAGTCATAGACTGAATCTATTTCTTCAGTGCGAGAATCTTCCTTATTCTCGTCGTCGTCGTCGTCGTCGTCGCTTCAACCGATGGACGTCCACTGCTGGACATAGGTCTCACGTAATGACGTCCACAAGGCCCGATCGTCCTTATTCTATTTAATGTTAATTAAACCACCGTAATTTATGCCGCATTTGATCTGTTTAAATTTTACTGACCCAAGTGGAAATCTTGTGATTGTACCATAGCTGTATTTTTTTTACTAAAGTCACTCAAAAATGTTCCGGTACAGTGTATATAATATTTAATCTGTGCTGTACCGGTATCCGGCATTTTCCAGAAATTTTAAGAGCGGTTCGCTATTAGATTATCTTATCATTATTTATACAGTTACTTAGCAAGTTTCTGCTAAAACTGTTTCGATTGCAATCAGTGTTATTCCTGATAGTAGCTGTAACAGTACAGGTAAAAGGAATACTTCGTTATCTTATATTGTAAGTAACCTAATTGTTACAACGCTGCACTTTGGTCAGCTGAAATAGTAATGTTTGTTATTCATAGTAGCATACGTCAGTCCATTACGTAATACTAAGTGTATATTCTAATGTATTTCATTTTATATTTTTCCATATTATTCTCTACCCACTTCACGTACCTTCATTCTATTGACAACAATCACAAGTAAACAGTACAAAGAAAGTCGATTCCTACGCTATCAAGCACGAACTCTACAAACTTATAGAAATATATCATTAAACCTCTTTCGTGAACAAACATTTTCTCAAAGTAAATTTATTTAATGTATAAATATTTAAAAAAAAACTACAGTAGTATTATTAGTGTCACCAATAACAAAAAAAAATGTATTTGAAATTGATTGTAATGAATTGTAATGAACAAAACACTATTTTATTAACTATACAAAATTTTAACAATACAGAGATCCCTATGATGTGTGAACTACTAGTATGAATTAGAAAATCAATTTGAATCAATTGCAAATAGGATTTTTTTCTAAAGTCATTAATACAACTGTAACTTACTAAAAGTTAAATAGACTATGTATTTCTATATATTATATCAGCTTTTTGAAAATCATTGTAGTTGGTATAGTTTTTTACTTTGAATAAAGTAATAAAAATGTTTATGTTCCAATGAAAAGTCACTATTCCAAATCAAAGTGAGATATTAATTAATATGTAATGAGTTATTTTTTTTTAAGTGTTATTAAATAATTCTGCATACTAATTCAATTTTTTAAATATACATATTAGATTTTATTTTTAACAAACTTACTGTCATCTGATTGTTCATTTTTAACAAATACAATCATCATGAGTAATTATAGCTCAGCTAAGCTTATCATTCTTTCTTGAAGTGCTCATTGGTTTTAAAAAAACATTGGGGTAATGTTAAATACTGAAAAAGTAATTTATATGTTCAAAACAAAATCATTCCTTTATTTCTAATTGTGTTGTATCATTGTTTGTATCATCACATATATTTGGATTATAAGAGTATGTTATTGTGTTATTTATTTATATATTAACTTACTATAGCTTGAATATAACTAGATGTTTCTGATCAACCTTTACATATAATCTACTGGTTTGATACTAAATTCAAGTACTATAATTGTTCAATTAATTAAAAAATTTAAATTTAAAATAGTTCAAAGCAGCAATATGTCAAATATTGCTGCTTTGATAATGGATTTTTTTGATAATTCATCTTCTTTTTTGCTGACAGTTTAGTTTTTTGCTGACAGTAAGTGATGTTACAGTCTAAGATGGAAGTACGCTAATCTAGTAAGAGGTGATATATAACCCTTTATGGTTTCTACACAGCATCATACGGCAACACAAATAAATCTCTTTGTGTGGCGGTACGTCTTTGATGGTAGGGTGGTAACTAACCGCGGCCGCAGCCTCCCACCAGTTTAGACTAATTAGAAAATACAATTTCCTAAATTCGTCCTACCGAGGATCGAACGCGGGACCTCCGCTAGCAAAGCGAATACTCGCTTCACTGCGCCAGGGACGCCATCGTCATCCAAAGCAGCAGTATCTCTTATACATTTAACTTGCACATTATATGCCAGAAAATAATAAACAGCTAAAAAGCACATTTCTACCCATCCATTTCTGCTTGTATGATAATCAGCCTGTCAAATGAACTCTAATGCATTTATAGTAATAAAATGAAATATTTGTATGTACATATCATACATGACTTTCTAATTCCAAATCCAGATAGAAATATCTGCAATAAAAGAATAATATTTTACTACAATTATCAGCATCAATTTTAATAGTAAACAAAATTAACAGTGTGGAATTTAACCATAAAACATAATGTTAGAATTATTATGCAATATGCATTCACTTTTAAATTGCATTCGACTGCCGGCCGTCATCGTGAACGGTATTCGCAGCCGTTATTATTGTATATTAGATTTTCGTCAGTTCTTTTCCTTGTATGTGGTCGTAATGGAGCGCATATTGAGAACTGCGATTGTTTTGTTATTAGCAGACAGCACTATGGTCAATTTTAGGGTGCTAGCACGAGGCATGTCGACAGTTGCGAGAGCCTTCCAAGCTAACGGCGTGGTGCCTGACGTCGTCTTCACTCCACCAAATGCCGAGATCTCGGTGAGTTACTTTTCTAATTACATTGCATAACTTAGCTTTCTCCGCCGGATTTCCAGCATAATGTCCTACGCCGTGGGAATATGTTAAACCAGTTCATAAAGAGTCTACATAAATAGCTATCAGTGTCGGGATCTCATAAGCGAATGATAATTTTTCCCTTGTGTATATTTGCTGTTCTTTACGGTTTCACTTGTGATTTTATACTTGACTCTTTATATGTAGGACTGTCGAGGTATACATATAATATATTCCCTTTTTACTAAGTTAATTAAGTGATGTTTCCCACATTTATCTTTAGGGGCTATTCACATTATTGAAGTAAAGAAGCTATGAATAGAATATATATAATACATTATTGTAGGGAAAAGCAAAATTTTAATAACTGAAAAATCTTTTTCAGAAGTCACAAATGTACAATCACTATGATTTAATTCATATTTGTTTTCACACTTATCAACTCAATGAAAAACAACTTGTATGTGTCAGCCTCCACGTTGATCGATAAATGTATCCAACTTTATCAATCTCTCGTATACATATAACATACTTTTTTTTATCGCGTCCAGTATACAAGTTTTTCTTTGACATTTAAGGAAGGCTGGCATTTCGAATAATTTAACACCAAGCATATACAAGTATCTAGGTGTACAATTACTTAAAACAGAATTATAAGATTAACCACTAAGTTTTACATTGAAACTATTATTACGAAGCTGGCTTCGTTATTACCATAACAAGTTTTAGAGCCTTCGATTATATTCAGTACAAGTTCATTTTGTAATGTCCTGTTTCAAAATGATTATAGGTTTTTCACAAAATGTTATTTTGTATAAAATATTTGCAATTATATGTACCTGATGCAAAATAACATGGACCTATGTTTTATATCTATAATACAGCTAATTAAAAGGTTAAAAGAACGAAATTGTAAAAGGAAAATTGACACTTCATAGTAAAGATATTAATACATGAAAATGTCGTGTCGCAGTGTTCGTTATCGAACTCCTGGAAACAGCTTGACCGACTCTTGTACAATTTTCTGCGTATATTTGGTAGGTCAGAAAATAGTCACTTTTAAATTTAAAATATCTTATTGACTATTTGAACGGGTACATATCACGATGGCGATTTTTAATTTTTAATTTTGCCGATATTTCGACCCAGTTGCATGGATCGTGGTCACGACGATACTCTATTTAAACCACGAAAATTTAAGTTTAAAATCAAAATATCTTTATTCAAGTTGGCCTTCACAGCATCGTGAAATATCTTTTTTTTTATATATTATTTAAATGTACGACTGATGATGACATTAAATATCAACTTATAATCTAAAGTTACGAGGGATACTTCGCGCCCTAAACTGAGAAGAGCCCAGAACAAACTCAGTCGGGTGAATGTTTTTTTTTTGACATCATTACAATATAATTTAATTTATTCTATAACGATTAGAACAATGCATTCATTCCGACGCTTAGTTGTATATAGGTCGTAAAGTACTTTTCATCTTCCTACCCCCATACTCCATTTTTAATCACGATATGAAGTTGCAAGAATCAGCTAGTTGTCATATTTTTGAATCCGAAAACCGTAACTTAATATTTGTGTGCCTTTTATGTATCGCTGAAGAGAAAACACGTAATAACCAGTAAAATATTGTTTTAACAAAACTTTAGGATGAAGCCGCTAAAAGCAATCTGTTTAGCAACAACATAAAAATGCACTCTCCAAAAATGGTAAACTTAAGGCGATAAATAGGGAGGTTAAATAACGCCTTATTACTCCGACCTAAGTATGGAATTTTTAGACTGTATTAGCATCAGAGATACGAGATCAACGAAAATTAACTTGTCACCTTGCTGTGATTCGGTGAATCTATGCCTTAAGAGTTGTTTAAAGTATCTTGTCCATTGTCTTAGTGTTCATATGATGTTACTGTTTACGAATAGAATGGATAACCATCTTGATTCTAGTACGTTTTCCCAAACGATTTTTCTACACAATAGTATTATGAACGAAATACTACACTTATAGTCAACGAATATTGCACTTACCATGAAATACATTTTTAATCTGTTATAATTTATGCTTCGTTTCAATTTGTAATAATAATTAAATGTCATTGTTATATAGTACAATATGTTTAAGAAAATATTGATATGGGAATTATTATACATAGAAAAATATGATGTTTCATAAAGTCATTATGTCGTATGTAATATAATTGCGTATGTGTATTGTGATTCTAACCGAATTTGGTTTATTTCTGAAGGATATTTTATAACCGTCGATAGTTCTATAAAGAAACTACACTTTTTAACAAATGTTATATTCTTATATATCTTAAGCAATAAAATCTTAAGGTTCAATGTGATTGTCAAACAAAAAGCAGCCTTCATCAAGCCACCTTCATGCTTTTTGCTTAGTTTGTAAAATTTGACAGTTAAAATTCCATCCAGTTAAAATTGAAGTACCTTTTATAATAGCGTGACGATGACGGATATCTACACCTATTCATTTTATTATTAACGACATATAAAAGAAGTTAACGAACCATTACCTGCGAACAACTGTTATTATCTACCAGTAATGATGCTTTGATTGTACTACCTACCTAGTTTCTGTGCTATTGTTATTTAATGAAGCTACTTAGCGCTAGGTCGGGCAAATAAATTATTGTTTTTCCTCGAGCCTCCCAATATCAGGTCTGAATTAATTGTCTTTACTAAAACTCAAAAAATGTTCGCAATTCGCAATGTCGACAGACGGTCACTTACAATTAGTACGAGTTTCCCCTCATTCCTAAGGGTTATAGCTAAATCAATTGTTAGTTATAAATTGTGTTGTTCAGTATCGTATATAACAGCATTTAGTCGTTATTATTGATTTTTTTTTATTTTTACCAACTATATCATGACCTAATTAATAATTAATACATTAGGATATACTCATTTGAAATATATTTACCAGTATCAGTAATAGTTATTTTTGTATAAACAAGTAAAGGTATAAACGCAATGTTAGTTACTATACTTGATATTTGTTTATTCAGATAAATAAAGAGAATTTTTAAAAATTTCGTTGGTCTTTTGTCACATAGATAGAATTGGAAAGTATGTCAATATACTTCGTGTCACTCCGCTTCCTAATGCGCCCATACTGTGACAACATGCACGTAAATTTAATTTGCAATAGGAATCTTATTTTGATTTTAACGCATTTAATTTAACATGGATCCTAAGAGGATATTATGCCTATAAAGGCATGTAAAAACGTTCTTTTATTAGTGATAGATAAGCTACCCAATTCTTGACCTAGGAGTTTCCTTTGCCGTCTTCTATGTAGTAGGCGATACTCTCGTCTTATAGGGAAATTGCAAAAGGAGTCGCTTTTCAAAATTGTAACAGTAACATCCTATGGTACATTAAATTCGAGAAATCTTACGTGTGCGTACAAGAAGGCAAGGTGGCTTAACAATTTTCGAAATCGTTCTAACGTAACTAATGTGTCTGAGTGGTTTGGTTGATCAGTTAATTGTTTCAGGTTAAATTAAAAAATGTTTGTTCATTTCTTTTTTTAATTGTTTCAGGTCAAATATCCAAGCGGTGCTGTAGTCAAAAATGGAAACGTTCTTACACCAACTGAAGTCAAGGATATACCAAGCGTTGCTTGGGACGCTAGTCCTGACACTTTGTACACATTAGCTATGACTGGTAAGAGTTTAAAGTTAACTGTGAATATAATATAACGATCACTAATATCACCACTTTCTGGATAACAAACTTTTCAAAATCCTGCAGGTCTACTCGTAAAAGCGATTGAAAAATATATACGTTACGAATTTTTATTCATTCCAGAATCTGTTTTGATACTCCACTTAACAATTTATTTCAATGCATATATACTATCAATTACTCCCACTTAATTCTACATTTTTAGCCCAAAATTTGATAGCAATTCATGTTTCAACAGATTCAGACATGTTAATATTCGCAAGACGGTCATTCTTGTTTGATGCTAAGTGATTAGTTTTTACTTTTTAACCTTTCCGGTCCTAAGCTTAAAAAATACGCCTGATCCGAACGGGAGTATCAATATACCCAAGGACCTCCAAGACAATTAAAAAAATACGGTTAGAGATTTCTTTACGCTTAATGCTTTAAAGATTATAAAAAATAGGAAATAAGTGGCTCTTCTAATATTCAAGTTATCAATTGGAGATCATGTAATTCGGCCCGGCTTGGTTTAAATGATTCGTAGATCATATGCGCTTCATTTCAATTGCATTTCTTTATCTATTCAAAAATATCTATACTATTTATGAATCATTACAAATAATATGGAAATTGCGTTTAAATACTTAACTATCTCTATTTACCAAATGACAATACACTATAAAACCATATAAAATATTTACAAAACTAAACAAGTATAATAACAAGTAATATATTTATTTAACTATAATATAACTACTGTAATATTTATAACAATAGTAGCTGATATTTGATCTTTAGTTATAAATTGTATGTTAGTTGTTGTATTATATTATTGCATTGCATGAGTGACTCGACTGTTACCTATTGTACGTCAATGGTTCTAGTCGGCATGATACGTACCAGTATGTTAAAAGTTTATTTCTTACAAACTATTATTAAAATTTTAAATAAATAATTTCGAATCGAAGCCTAGGAGGAGTTCAGTGACATGTATAAGTACAGAAGATTTGTGTTTTCCAAGGTATATACGACATTAGAGACCTCTGTTCATTACCGACCGATTATCGTTGATATAAATAGTTTATAATAATAATGTTTTTATTCAAGGCAACATTTGGCCCAAATTGTTAGTATATAAATAAAATACAATTAAATAAAATTAAAATTATAATCAAAATCACGTCTATCAATAAAAAATACAAATGTGAAAATACTATAAATATAAAGAAGTCTTATATACTAGCTGAGGGTTGTCCCTAGGTATCATTTTTTGTTGCTCATTAGATGAACAGACAGCCAATATGTGAATATAGGACTAGGCATCCCCACACAAATCGTTTAAAGCAAGTGATAAAATTGTTATAGCAAAATGGTATAACAATTGGTGTTCACAAACCCACATTACCCATGTCTTCAGACAAATCCAGTGCTACGCTTTTAGGGTTGGACTAGAACCACCTTTATTTGACACTAAGTGTCATGGTTCCGATGTAACGTCATCTCGGCGAATTATTGGTGTTACGCAATATAAATTTCGCTATTAGTCGTTTGTTAGTTGAAAAGTTTTGTACTCTGTCACTCAGTTATCGAATTACGCAATACGTTCAGCACGTCTTTACACCAAAGCAATGGAAAATGGACATTTCGGATGGCGCGCTTTTACCTAAGCCGCGGCAGACTTTTGTTCGATTGTAGTGATTAATAACACATATTCTTTTATTAATACGTATAATTCTATTAATCCTGATATATGCACAGATTTCTATTAAACATTAAACACTATACAGTAATACTTTCTTAACGCTTGTCTCATAAACTTAATATCAAGACAACTTCACAAACAACCTAATCTGTCATCCTTTTTTTTATCATCTGTCAATGTTAATACAGGCACATTACCGCATATAACCTAGATAATCTGTGCCCAGTTGGCACCCCTGAAAGCCACTAAACAAAGAAGAAGAACCTAGATAGCGCGCGTAACCGAAAATTATTAGTCAAACATGTATTTCAAATTCAATCAAATTTGATCTTTAAGAACAGAGTACATTTATTTTTTACCTGTATTGACAGTTATTAAATAATTAATCAAAATGATCAAAAGAGACGCCTTACCCCGTATAACCTAGATGGCGCGCTTAACCGAAAATGTAATTCAATAAATTTGTTCTTTTAATAATCATCGAATCACAACACGATGTTTTATTTTACATATCGAAGCTGGAAAGACGTAGCAACTCGTTATTATCAAATTGCTCATCAGAACAGAAAAACTTTCATAAAACATATTAAAACATTTCTATTTATATGCTGTTGCTAAATAGATAGCCTTTAACGGCGTTATTTTAAAGTTTTGTCAGTACAATATTTAGCTAGTTCCAACGTGTTTGCTTTCCAGAGTTTTATAAATAGGACTTTTAAACAAACAAATAGTTTTGATGAGATCTACATACCTAGTTTTTATTTTATTTCAATTTAACGATAGTTATCACTGGAATTGGATGGATTGAAGGATCCATTACAATTGTTTTATGTTTGCAATTAGACCCTGATGCACCATCTCGCAAGGAGCCAAAGTTCCGCGAGTGGCACCACTGGTTGGTGGGAAACATTCCCGGAAACGATATAGCTGCTGGGGAGACCTTGTCCGCTTACATCGGTTCCGGCCCACCACCGGCCACTGGCCTTCACCGTTACGTATACCTGGTGTACAAACAACCCGGGAAACTTCAGTTCGATGAACCACGCCTGCCTAACAAGTACGTATTTTTTAAGTCACGCTATTTATATTAAGATATAAGCTAATGTACATTTACATTACATAATACAAAAATATAAATTTCCTATCATCTCTGGTACCTCACTTGCAGTAGGTAGTACAGGCATTGCTATGCTTGACAGTGAGTTAGGATGGAATGCAGTTGCCTCTTTCTGCGAAGCCGTCATTTCTATGAAGGAGGCAATGGAGTGAGAACGGTTAGCTTTATCAACGCCTCTTGTCTCCTCTTTGAACATCCTCAGTCGGTTTCATCGGGGAGTGTCAGGGTGGACGCGCAAGGGAACCTCTGACACTCCCAATTCACGGTGAGGAGGACGTCGCTGATTTTTAGTGGGTATTCTAGCCTTGCCAACGAGCGCCACACTCGCTGCCTCGTGCCAGGGGAGGGGCAAATGCATTTCCCTGCTGAAAAAAGGGAGTACAGGCATTTGTTTTATATATAAGTAATGAATACAAGAAACAGAATATTCTGTATAACATTTGTATAAACATAGAGAACTAGATTGATTTTTTGACGTGACAACGTCTTATAAATCGATGAATGACACACGAAAAAGCATGAGTCCTTGTCACGTTCCACCTGAGCCGAGTGTGCAAGCGAAAGCGCTCAACAATCCATAGAGAGGCGCAATCGGCCGAAGCTTTCGGCTTGTAACGCATATATCGTGCGTAGCTATTAGTGTAAGAATGAAATTTTCCCATACATAAAATATGCGATTCCACAAAAAAACAAACTGACTGGTTATATGTGATTCATTAACTTTCATACAATCTGTTTTATACGTTCCTTATAAGATAGGGAGTTCCTTAATAACCATTGACAAATTATTTATTTATACATATATTAGATAAGAAAAACAAATATACAACTAATTCAATAAAGACGAGAGTACATGAGGCGGTCTTATCACTTGGTAGCGATCTCTTCCAACCAACCTTTGGTATTAGAGTAGTAGCAGTGAGTGGTGTCGGGTGTATTATTAATTTCTACATATTAATATTTTTTTCAGCTCCGGCGACAATCGTGGTGGTTTCTCCATTGCGAAATTTGCCAAAAAATACAACCTAGGCGAACCTATTGCCGGGAATTTGTACCAGGCTGAATACGATGACTACGTGCCTATACTATACAAGCAACTTGGAGCCTAAAAGATCCTCTTAAGCCGCTTTCAGACTGACAAATGACATTAGCGACTTCTAGTTCTACAACATTTTAGGCTTTTAGGCTTAAATCATGAGGTTAGGGGTTTTTTATTATCGACTGTGATGACAAGGGGTTTAGGAGTTGTAAGGAAACAGTAACGGGCCTCTAATCAATGAAAATTAAAAAAAATATAAGCTTTTCAACAAGTGTTCAATTCTAAATATTGTCCTATATTTAGATTAGAATACTGAACGCGATTACGTTATTTTACACAGACTTTAACTATTTTCATATAGTTACAGCCTCAAACTTAATAGCAACTTTTTTGTACATTTTCTATAATAGAATAGGTAGGTAGAAGAGTTTTTTGTTCTCCTACCGCACACTCACATATTTACTCAGTTATTTATAAATAAAAATACTATTTACATCACATGTTTTTAGTTCTCTAGGTTCTAAATCAGTATATTTTTTAATATTAAATATTAATATTAAGCATTTGTCAGTTTGATTACGGTATTTGTCTCGATTTCATCTTAAGTCTAAAATGAATCACTATCTGAAAAGATCCTATAGTACCTTCGTGTTTTGCATTTTACACGGTTGCTTTTCAACCGTGTAAAATGCAAAACTCGAAGGTATCGAAACAATTACTACTTTCATAATAATTAATAAGAGTTTAATTAGAAATAAAACATATATTTTCTAATGTCTTAATACAGTAAATTTTTATCGGTTGCATGAGTTTATGACATTCAACATACTTGAGACTGGTGAGATAATCTGTGCCCAATTGGTACGCCTGAAAGACATTAAATAAAACAAAGTGTTTTTTTTTAATATTCTCCTTAAATCATTTCCATATTCCTGATGTCTCCTCCATAATTAACGTGGGCGATATAATCTGTGCACAATTGGTATACCTCACAGCAATTTAAAAAAAACGAATGGTTTATTAAAGAGAAAAGCTCTTTATCAACTTGTCTATTTATTAATGAGTAATTTTTTACCTTCGAGTCTTCTCCAACTTACTTGATACTGGTGAAATAATATATGTCCAATTAACACCTGCAAGCCATTTAAAAGAAAGAAAAGAAAAACAAAGTATTTGACATCTCTACATATTAATGAGTATTGGAATTCGTGTTCTCCAACTTACGTCACACTGGTGTCCAATTCACACCTGAAAGGCATTTAACATAACAAAACGGCTTTTTTTTCAAATAACAAATATATAAAGGTTTTATTAAAATAAATTTTATATTAAGACTGAAGAAGTTTGAGTTGAAAAAATGAAATTGTTAACAATGGCAAAGCTTTGTTATTCAATAAATGTTTAAAACAAGTTGTTCTTTTAATTTTCTCTTCTATCAGTTCGTCTTTATGTTTTTAATATATACATATTAAAAACATAAAGACGAACTGATAGAAATGATTGCATGTAGAAGTTCGAATGTTGTTTTATTTTATGAAAGCTTGTTTTGTGAGTATATGAAATAGTAGTTCTGAATAGATATCTTAAATAGTATATTTATAAACTATGTATATATGATAAAATAAATATATATTTTTTATCGCTGCCAAACTAACACTTCTCTGTCATACCATGTATTAGAAAGTGAAGATACTGTCTGAAATGGAAGTGCTAACCTGGCAAAAGATAATTCTACCAATGGTTTCTACACAGCATCGTACCGGAATTAATTTATTTATTTTACAAAATTCACAGCCCTCTTAAAACTAACATATAATCTAATTAAATTAACTTAAGGCCAATTAAGGATTTTACATTTGTTTTTTCTACTAATAAGCGCCAGAGAGATTGCGTCTGGAGTATGTGTTATGTAATGAAAAAATACAAGCTACCTACTCACAATTGAATTTTATTAATTCTTTTTGATACTTTAGTTTTGACGGCCTCACTGGCGCAGTGGTGCGAGTATTCGCTTTGCTAGTTGAGGTCCCGGGTTCGATCCCCGGTACGACGAATTTAGGAAATTGTGTTTTCTAATTTGTCTGGACCGGTGGGAGGCTTCGGCCGTGGCTAGTTACCAACCTACCGCCAAACAAAGAGGTTTGTGTTCCGGTACGATGCTGTGTAGAAACGGCAAGGGGTATATCGCCTCTTAACAGATTAGCGCGCTTTCATCTTAGACTGTTTCATCACTTACCATCAGGTGAGATCACAGTCAACCGCTAATCTGTCAGCAATAGTGAAAAAAAAAAGTTGCTGTGGAAGATATCGACCTCAGAGTAAGATTTGCTACAATTTCTTTGAATGTGCCAAATTATGGAATTATTTGCATAATTTGTTTGAGAATGTGAAGTAAAAAAGAGGGGTGTTAGGCGCGTTCTAAGTTTAGGTGTTGAAACCGGAGAATGTTTGATGTTAATTCAATGCTGTCATATTGACCATGGCAGCATCCATGCAGAAATAGCATGTCTAAAAGTGATCTCCTTTTTTCTAGTGAATAGATTATGAACGACACAAAGTTGGGAATAATTTGTATTCATATCTACTTTGATATGTGAGCAGAAATTAAGATGTTTCAAAAATTTTGATTGTATTTTTTCTATACTTTGTTTCTGATATTTAACAGCACGGTTCCAAATACAGCTACAATATTCCAACGTACTGCGGACAAGCGCGCAGTACAAAAGTTTAAAACATTTTACATTCGAAAAAGGTTGGGTTACACGAAGAATGAAACCGAGCGTTTTAATATGCAAATATTTTGGTGGCACGTCTGCTGATATGGTGGTAATTAGCCACGGACGAAACCTCCCACCAGTCCTGGCTAAAATAAATTACAAATGCAAGTCTATACATTTTTCTTTTTCATGTGCGCGCACACCGTCACTATAAACCGACACCCTGAAATTAGCCATATAGTCAACATTTTAGTTTTTTGAAAAGATATAGACACATAATTTTTTATCGTGTATTGTATTTTATATATTTATTTATGTGTATGTATGTATGTAAGTATTTGTATTATTATAAATATCTTTATGTATGTAGATAATATATGTATGTCTATTTCTATAGTAACACCGCCTACCTACTCTCTCTTTTCTTTGACTGTCTCCCTAAACGCAAGGGTTGTCTGGAAGAGATCGCTATATAGCGATAAGACCGTCCAATTGCACACTAAATTTAGTTAATTTTAAGTTGTTTTATTTTTCTTTTGTCCTATTTCTGTGTTCAATAAAGTATACATCTATCTATCTATGTTTTAAGAACACCGAAAAATTAAATTTCGATTTTTTAATATGTAACAATGTAAAATGTAGTTAAATTTTAAATTATATAATGTGATCAAAGTTATTGTCGTTCTGAAAAAAAATTATAACATAAAATTATGCTCAAACATAATTCTTTCTAATTGTATGAACGAACTATCTGATCTAGTTTTACATTGAGGTCGCAAGTGCTAGGATCTAGCCTGCGCGGGCCTCCTCTCTTAAGGTGCCTTTCCATCAGAAATGTGCTATGCTACGTTGCTATGGATGCGTTTGATATCCACTAATCATATTCATTGGTATACATAGCTTAACACTGGTGGAAACGGATTCAACTAAGATATGTTTTTTATATGGAAGGATGCGTGCTAAGGGCCGGCACGAATAGTGTAGTTATGCGCAGAGCAGAGTACCTACGGTATAAGCTACATAGCTTAGTATTAGTGGAAACGGTCACATATTTTCGTAACGTATATTTCACATCTTCGCAGCATACCACATAGTGGAAAGGCACCCTTACGGTTGCCGCAGTAAGCCAGGTCCGTAGGGAGCCCGGCTGGCAAATGCCACATGGGAATGGCTGGCATAGCCAGTCCACTGGCCTGTTGCGCCAACATGGTCGTCATCATGATCTATAAATACTATGGTTAAAATTATAATGGAGTCTAAATGGAGAAATATTAATGTTTGGTCAAAATTTATAAGAAATAAAATTGTTGGCAAGTGAATTCCGAACGACTTTGGTTATTATCAATTTCCGCATAAAATGGGAAACACTACTTATTTTCCAGTTTTGACTAAATAATTAAATTGTAGGAAATTTGATTCCAAACAACTTTGGTTATTATATATTTTCACCTAAAGTGAAAATTAAAGGAGTTTTTTTAAAAAGCACTCTTAATCTTTTATCGAAGTATGTAGTTCCTTGGGTAGCATTCAAAATTGTTTAATTAAATGCAGATGAGCTAACCATAACAACCCAGCTGGACATATGCGGCCTGCGGGTCACAGGTTGAGTATACTTTTAGCTGTTCTAGTCCAAATTCGCCCTATATCTTATTCCAATTTTAAATCGTCAGTAAATTATTTTTTTAAACCTCCATTGAAGTTCAAAAATTTGAAATTTGGAAAAATACGTGGAAAATGTTTTTGTATTAAATTTTTATTAACTAATTGTATTTGAATTATATTGGTAATAACTTGCAGTCAGGTTCGATATTCGACATTTGTGTCAAATTAAAAAGTTTTATCAAAACACTTCCTACGCCTGTCGTAAACGTTAAGGCAATAACGATAAAATCCCATAACGCTACAGAAAAAAGTTCTAAAAATTTCGTTAATTAATCAAAGTATATTGATTAATTGAAAGGTCACATAACCCTCTTTACAGGACCCATGAAGGTAAACATTATGAGAACATAATCTTTACCTTCCTCTAAATACATACATTAAAGCGCAAAGATATTTTAACCCGACTTCAAAAAAGGAGGTTATCAATTCCTCTGTATTTTTTTTGAGTTTGTCATAACTTTCTACTGGATGAACCGATTTTGATGATTTTTTTTATATGAAAGGTGGTGCTTGTTAATCCAGTTCTGATGATGGCATCCACGAGAAAATCGGTTGTGTTAAATTTGTATTAGGCATGTGCGCGACAAATTCACGAATAACTCAAAATCACGCCAACCGATTTCGATGATTCTTTTTTTATTGGAGAGGATATACTTCAAGGGTTGTTTGATGATAGTTTGGTTAGGTTCTGATCATGGGATATTTGATTCACCTACCGTAATGTCGGAAAGAGGTCAACCGTCGAATCCAGCTCGGTTGGGCAGCGTTCGGGAAACTACGCCAGATAATTTCGTCCGATATTCCTCAGTGCCTGAAGACGAAGCTCTTCGAACAGTGCGTGTTGCCAGTGATGACCTACGGCTCCGAAACGTGGTCGCTGACTATGGGCCTCATTCGAAAGCTCAGAGTCACTCAGCGTGCGATGGAGAGGGCTATGCTCGGAGTTTCTCTACGCGATCAAATCAGAAATGAGGAGATCCGTAGCAGAACCAAAGTCACCGACATAGCCCTACGAATCGCGAACCTGAAGTGGCAATGGGCGGGGCACATAGTCCGACGGACCGATGGACGTTGGGGCCCGAAGGTGCTGGAGTGGCGACCACGCACTGGGCGGCGCAGTGTATGGAGACCCCCCACAAAGTGGACCGACGACATAATGAGGGTCGCCGGTAGTCGCTGGAGCCAGGCGGCATAAGACCGGGCCTTGTGGACGTCATTACGTGAGACCTATGTCCAGCAGTGGATGTCCATCAGTTGAAGCGACGACGACGACGACGACGAATGTCGGTATGGTCAAGTGATTGTCGTAGTCAACTATGATGATCAATGGAACTCCTGAACGGCTTACAGTAAGGGTGCGATTTATGGCAGAATATATAACTATCTGTAATAAAATGGTAATGTCCTTACGTTTGTTGCTGCATTACAATATAATACGTGTGAAGCGGTGGTAGCAGAGTCGGAGGTGGAGAGGGGGGGGTTTGGAGGAACTTTTGCGTATTAGTAATGTGCTCGATTACCATATAAGACTGTCGATAGCGGGGTGGCAAAACAACCGACCTGTAACTTATAATGTTGCGGGTTCGATCCCGGGTGCGGTGGTACAAATGTACATTTCACTTTGTTAATTTGTTTCATTTAATCGGTGCTGCCTCATATGAGTAACACGTTCTTTAGGTGTACACATATTCCAAGGTACCTACATATACAGCTACAGGTGAGAGCGGCGCCGGAGGTGCCAAGTAGACCTGCGGGATACCTACCTTGGCTGATGCCGATTCCGAGGATAAGAATACGAAGAACTCAAAAAAGAATACGCAATTCATTTTTTACTTTTTTTAATAAAGCATATTAATATATTTGGAACAGTTTGTCTTGAAGGCGGTTCTTTTTTTGTTCAAATTTTTATTTATAAATAAATTTCTTTTTACTAGTCAGTACCCGAATAGATGTGTAATCTGCTCTCAAACAGAAAGTCAATGCATCGAATAACTACTATGATTTTATGTGCATCTTCACTCTTTGGCTCCTTTCGGCTTTCATGCCCAGGACCTTCAGACCTCTAAACCTGACTGTGTAAGAAACAGTGGTAAGTAGATTAATTCTGAAAAGGTTAGGTTGACCATCTTAGACTATAACATGGTTTACCATCATGTTAGATCACAGTCAAACTAATCTGTCAGCAATAAAATTTAAAAAATATATATATGTTCATTTAGGGTGCTCCCCTTAATTGCAGAAGTGGTTTTTTGAGCCCTCCTAGCCAAAATGGTATTCTAAGTACACTACCATTTATTTGTTCATGTGATCACGTGACATATCGATATGATACGCCATTCCAATACAAATTTAAGCGTTCTACTGGCGTCATCGTACTTAGAATCTTGTCTACAGGTCCAGACTAGAACATTTTTTGAATCGGTTTATATTTGAGTTATGGTCAAATCTAAATCTTCTCCTTAAATACTATGTTGATTAGCTTTCAATGTTTTTTTTTTATTACCTCACTGTATGACGATGGGTTCTAGGTTTCGAGCATTATTAATTCTGTACTGTTATTGCGAATATTTTATATGGTATATTATATTAATTCAATATTACCTATAGAAAACTTAATAAATATTGATTCAATTAAATTGAAATAATATCACCTTCATGTTTTCGAGGAATTTTGTAAACCAATTGTACAAATTTTCTTTGTATATTTATTACACATTATGTATAAGATTACATATTTGTTTGAATACGTAACACTGTATGCCGCACTGTTGGAATACGGCGCATTGGAATGGCCTATGAAATTTTTTATATTTCTTATTTTTTATTAACACACTGTTACAATTTAGTATAAAAAAATATTTTTTTAGTTTTATTTATACTTATTTAAAATATACATAGATATACTAATCTAAAATTTTAGATTTCCGAGATTTAAAGGGAGTGAAAAAGGAGAGATATGTCAGGAATTTAATTGTAATTTAAATTAAAAAAAATATTATATTTTATGAAAAATAGTATATTAAATTATGTGTGGCAAATTAAAATTCCGCATGTTGTTTGTAAATATTAAAACTACCTAACCTTCAAACGAATTAGCAATAAAAAACGCTGCACATCTGCGTGACGTTAATCACGCGTTTTATCCGTAAATTTTTTACGGATTACTTACTTATTTTTTAGAGCATATTAATATATTTGTAAGGCGGTTCTTTTTTTGTTAAAATTTTTATTTATTTTTTGAGTTTTAATGAATCTGAAGTAAACTAACAAATTTGTTTCAATATGTGTATACCTAAAAACGTGTTACAATGCAGCAATAAACGTAAACTCATTGCTATTTGTTTACAGACACATATTTTCTGCCATAAACCACACCCTTACTAGAAGCCGTCAAGGAGATCCATTGATCTATATATTTAACTACGACTAGCACTTACCATANGTGGGAGGTCACCTACTCGATGGACTGACCAGATCAAATCTGCTCTATGAAGTTCGTTGAACGAATGCAGTAGGATGACCTCCAGCAGGGAGAAATGGCGAGCCGTCGTCATGCGCACAACATCTGCCCACTCCGTGACTTCATAACGATCACGACCGCTCTGTCATGAGCGTAACGGCTAAGAAGAAGAAGAATAAAACTTTGTAATATGAATATCTTTCTCCATCTTAAGAGATAGTATAGTTTTGGATGCAATAGGTGCCGAATATTCACAATGCCAATTCACAACTCGATATTGAGTTTTCTATTAAGACTTTCTTAATATTTGCCCTAAGTTGGGAAGTTGGCGGTGTGATCCACCGCCGTGCCTCGGAGAGCACGTTAAGCCGTCGGTCCTGCGCCTGATCTCTCTCCGGTCGTGTCGGATTCCCGTCACATCGGACTATGAGAGTGAAGGAATAGAGAGTACACTTGTGTGCTATGCCTGCCAATCCGCAGTGGAGCAGCGTGGTGGGTCTATGCTCTAAAAACCCTCGCTCCTCGGAGTGAGGAGGCCTGTGCCCAGCATTGGGACGTTAATGGGCTGCAACTTACTTTACTTACTAGGTGCCGAAATCTGGTTTACCTTTTGAACCTAACAATTGTATATCGCATAAGTTAAGTAGTAACCTAGTGACCAAAATGTATTTCTTTATCAAATAAAAATAAGTCTAGAACAAAAATCTATGTTGTATTAAGTATAAATATTTTTTAATTCGGTTTTATGCTTTACGCTCTACGACTATATTGTTCAGAATGTAAACAAAGCACGGGTATATAAGTCGAATCAGCCACGTTTAAAATGTATCTCGTTATTATTTAAATATCAAATGTCAAATTAATAACATCTTAAAATTCATGTTAAAGACACAATGATGCCACATCAACGAGCAGTAAGTAAAAATATATATAATAGTGGTCTTACAGTGGTTAAAATTCCACTATAACTTATTTAAATTATAAGTTTGAACATTTTTAAGGTTCTTTTATCAGAGACTAAAATAAAAAAAAATAATACAACTGCATCGATTAACGGTTTATCATAGACTATATTTTAAAAGTTATTGCAATAATCAATGTATATAAAAATGAGCCCTATTTCGCTTTGTTCCGGCATCATTGTGGTGGGTCTATTCACCAAGGAAGAATACGCCAGCTGAACCCCTGGTGTCTCTCTTACAGACGAAAAGGGTTCCGCTGGGTTTTAGTGGGTATTGCAAGGTCTCCTCCTTCACCGAGTTCCAGACTCCTGACCCATTCAGGTCGGGGTAAGTGTGTAAAAGCATTTCTCAGCTAAAAAAAGGGTCTATGCTCGAAAAGTCCTCTTTCCTATGAGTATGGATAGGCCCGTGCCCAGCTGTGGGTCGTTTATGGGTTAACTACTAGTTTACCTATAGCTTAAGAGAAAGCCGGTTGTACTCTTGAAATGTGCCTCATTGGTCTAGTGGTTAGAACTGCCTCATTGGTCTAGTGGTTAGCATGTTCGACTACAGACATGAGGTCCTGGGTTCCGGTCCCGGGTCGGGCTAATTTCTAATCGACATTGAGTTTTCTATTAAGATTTTCTCAATATTTGCCCGAAGTTGGGAAGTTGGCGGTATAATCCACCCCCGTGCCTCGGAGAGTATGTAAAGCAGTCGGTCCTGCGCCTGATCTCTCTCCGGTCGTGTTGGATTCCCGTCACATCGGAGTATGAGAGTGTAATAGAGAGTGCACTTGTGTACTATGCCTGCCAATCCGCAGTGGAGCAGCGTGGTGGGTATATGCTCTAAAATGCCTCTCTCCTACGAGTGAGGAGGCCTGTGCCCAGTACGTAATGGTACGTTAATGGGCTGCTACTTACTTACTCTTGAAATCCATTCCGTAAAATAAACGACCCAATTTTACGTTTCGTACTTTTAAAAACAATATTAGCACCTCATTGCGATTTTTAATACTAGTAATGAAAACAAACTTGTAATGCCATATTTTAGAGTGAAGAAGATTCATAAATCATTTGTCGGGATGAGCATATTTTTAATAAGATACCGCAATCAGTTTGAGATTTATGTCAAAAATATCGTTGTACAAAAGGCATAAATTTGCCTTTGCCGAAAATTTTTGGACTTGATTCTAGTTGCACACGGAAGCTAACTATTACAACGCATGGTAACCGATAAACCATATTTAAAAGAGTAACCGCTTATTTTCTTACTAGTTTCTTCTAAAGGAATCAACTGGCAGTAGAATTGTTACCAACGGACAGACTACTGACGATTCGAAAGTACTTATTGAGCCTATTTAAATAAAGAATCGATTTCAATTTTAGGTTAATACATATTGAAAGATAATAAATTAATAGAAATTGTTGTAAACTATATAACTAACCGTGGAAAATTTTTATATTTCTTCAATATATTAATATTATCTTACTCGTTTATTTGTATCGTGTATATGTTAATTTAATAGGTAGTTAATACTGCAAGCGTAGAAAGTTTTAAAATTTATTTTCTACAATTGTTTGGTTACACTTGAACCATGACGTACGCTGTTATTTGCCTTACTGTTTTACAATTATTTTTGACTATAGTGTTTGCAGATAATACTTCCAATGTTGCTAAGGCTTTTACAAAGGATAAGCTTGTTTCTAAAACTGTACTAAAGCCACCAACGCAGTTAATTTATGTAAGTTCTAAACCCCTGTGACCCAGTGTAAACTAACTTGTCTGGAATTTTCCGTTCCCGTGAAAACTTCTAGATACCATGTCCTATGTTATCCTTGTAGTATCTGATATCTGACTGGGTACGAAGTTCACATGTCGTTTATATATAGTAAAAGATATATCTATAAATGAATGGTGAATAGAATCGATACAATTGTGACATAATTAAACTTGCAAAAGTGTCCCTGAATATGAAACAAGCCCCAGTTTTGATAATAATAACGATGTCTCGACATTTTGGCAATGAAATCCCAAAATTTCAAACTTTTGCAACTGTGGGTTACTTTTATATTTGCAACCGTTAATTACTTTAGTCCGCTCAACTACTACATTTTTTCAAATATTAATTACATTTTTTGTGAAATATTGTAAATAGCTATTGAAAGATCACATAAAGGCTTTTCTCTACTATATTACTCTTATTGTTCAAAACACTTTACAGGTAAAATACTCTAATGTATCTATCAACCTAGGAACCAGAGTAGATATATTGCAAACATTAACGCAGCCAGAAATTTCTTACAAGGCAAACGATATGTTGCATTACACTCTTATTTTTATCGGTAGGTATAAGTTATAACTTTTCACTTCTGTCTTTTAATCATCATATATCTCTATGAATAACTAATACAAAAATTTAATAGTGTTTGATAAAAGTCCTGTGAAAGATCTAAAAAATCGTCCGTGAAGACATAACTTTTACATAATGTTCTCCGTCGTAAAGTATCGTGTTAGCTTTCATAGACATTTATTACAATATATATTTTCATTATGAATAAAGATGGAAATAAATTCAGACCATTTGCATCCATGCAATAAAATTCTTCATGTAACGTATATTTTATGTTATAATTTAATGCACATATTCGATAATTCAACCTATTGCAAACCTACGACGTGTGAAGCAGGGATGGGTCGCTAGTTATTATAAGATAATTTCTACTCTTGGAAGCAAGGGTACAGATATCCATATGGTACGAGGGGTCTAGGTCTGAAGTGAGAGACTCAAAGACCTTAATATATTAGATACAAAAATTAACTCTGGAAGTTATACTCTCATCTTTATAATTTGTTGAGATACTTTCCATTTCATATTGCAATATACAGTATTTTTACATAGATAAATTCTTATTAATGTAATAAATGCAAATGTAATTCTGTTTGACGCGTTTTCATGCCAAAACAACTGAACCGGTTAAAATAAAATGTTGTACACAGTATAGAGACTGAGAAAAGACATAGACTACTTTTTAATGCAAAGAAAAGGTTGTGAGTGATGGAAATACAATCAATAACTTATTTTAAGGCTGTTGTTCGATATAAATAACTATGACGTACAAAGTTTGTAAAGGCTTTACCCTCAGGGGCCGTAAAATTACAATCCTTAGTAATATTACAAGTTCGAAAGGCACACTGCCTGTCTATCGGTCTGTATAAACATGAACACTGCACCAATTTAAATGAAATTTGGTACACAGATAAAGGTAAAGAGATCTTCGCAGTGAAGCACTGCAAATAGCTCATTAAAGTATTTATAAGTAAGTGTCTTTTTGTAAAATTTAAAATTAAAAATTAGCCTTGATTTATAAAAAAATCTACCCAGAAACACTGTTAGTGAATTATAATTTTGGCTGCGTCTTGGTCTGAAGGTAACTTAACTGAAATAAATTTTATTCAAATATTAATTGTCTATGAAAAAGTGGCTATCCGATCGTCATCAAGTCGTTCTTCAATGTACTACTGAAGTTGACGTCAGTCTCACTGAAAAATTAGAATAACTTGCTAGATTTGATAATATAATAAAGAATAATTAGAACACATTATAAATTCGAAGTGCGGTATTATACAGGACCTGATCTACCACCGGCTGTTAAGCCTCCGTTAAAGCAGTTTCTTCATTGGCTCGTTGTGAACATCCCAGGCCAAAACATTCCTAAGGGGGATATTATTTCATCTTATTTCTTCCCCGTCCCTTACTATCTTGAAGGTCTACCATATATTTTTTTGCGCTACAAGCAAAATAACACCTTAGATGCAAGTAATATACCAAATATGAGGTATGTTACATAGAAATATTTTGTTGATGGTTTAGAATTGTTTTTGACAACTTAACTAGCAGAGGTGGGCTTAATTCCCAGTAGCGTAAATTTAGTAGATTGTATTTTCTATTTCACCGAAGTTTGATGGGAAGCTTCGGGCGTGGCTAGTTACCACTCCACCAGTAAAAATGTGCAAGTAATTAAATTGAGTTCCGGTTAGATGCTGTGTGGAAACTTTAAGTAGTAACAGGAAAATTACGTCTCACCAAGTTAACGCGCTACCATGTTAGACTGTGTCATTGCTTACCACCTGAGAAAGAGGTGAGATGCATTTTCACTGAACGATATACATTATGTTCTCAATAAAAATAGGGTTCCTCAATAAAATTCCATTAATGTAACCCAAGGTGTGAAAAATTTGTCGCCAAAAAATCTGTCATCGCGTGCACTGCGGAACCTATTGATGATAGAGCAAAAAAATGTTCTACAGTATTATAGAAGGTATTAATATCTACAAAAAAGTCCATGATACCATATGTCCAGCAACTGTACTTACGCCATTGTAACTTTTTTTTACATTTCAAAGATTAATAATAATATAATGCCGTAAATAATCAAACCTAATTATTCATACTTCTGTATTAATTGTTACCCTATTGAAAAAGTTTATTAAAGACCGTTTCAATATTTTTTAAATTATTAAAATCTGACATTCCAGTCACACGATATAACGAGTTAAAAAATGATGTAAAGAAAACTGTAGCGACCCTTAGAGGCCTGTAAATGATTATGTTTAGTGGTCTGAAGCCATCTTTACACTAATGTCTTTCAACTAAAACCGGTTTGGAGCACATTGGTTGGATTTCAAACTCTGATTCGATTTTTCCAACCAAATTACTTTGATTTAAAGATCATTAAGCATTGACTTCAAACCAAATATGTTATTAAATTCTGAAAAAAAGCTTTTCTTTAACGTATGTTATTTTTAAGCGTCATTCTAAACCGTTTTGGATTTTCTGTGGATAAATTTGCTGCCAAATATAATCTCGAGGGACCAATAGCCGGAAGCTTTATGCATCAATCTTATCTAAAAGTTGTTCCTGAGGTACATATTGTTTTATTAATATTAATTATTCTGACTATGAACATTGTTTCTATATGAAATTTAGCCACTATTTTGCCATAGATTTTTAGTACAAGTGGAATAAATCTAGTCTCAACGAGGAATAAAGTTGCATGCAGAAATCAAAACTTAATATTTAGATCGTTGCACTGATTTTTAGTTATCATGTATACTTACCATTGCAGCCTATTTGTCTACTGATAATTGAGAAGAATAACAATTGACACTTGCAGTCATCTGAAAATAACTCTATATAATTTTTCAGCTGCTGAAATCAGTTTAAAAACACGAATTGGGCAAGAAGAATCTTTCTAGTATTAAGAAATCTTTTAAAATTCTTATTTGTTTTTGCGAGTACAGCTTATAAAAACACAACTATGCAAATTATCTGATTAGTATTCAATAAACATATATGTAAATAATGCAAAATGTTTCATTGTACATATTTAAAACCATTGTATTATTATGTTTATTAAGATTTTTATTATCGAATCATAAAGGTACAATTGCACAAATATTTACAGAGAACATTACATTAGCTTTTGCTGGTTAAATTATAAGGTAAAAGATAAGTCGCACTCATAAGGTTTTAAGAGCATAGACCCACCACGCTGCTCCACTGCGGGTTGGTAGGCATAGTATATAACTGTATGCACGAACACATGTGCACTCTCTATTCCATCACTGTCACAGTACGATGAAACGGCAACACGAGACAATCGGAGTCTGGTCTGGTGGGAAGCTTCGGCCGTGGCTAATTACCGCCCCACCAGCAAAGACGTACCGCCAAAACAAAGAGATTTGTGTGCCGGTACGTTGCTGTGTAGAAACCGTAAGGGGTATATCGCCTGTTACCAGATTAACGTGCTTCCACCTTAGACTGTATCATCACTTACTATCAGGTGAGATCACAGTCAAGCGCTAAAGTGTCAGCAATTAAAAAAAAGTCAACAAGTAATATATTAAGAATGAAAGTCAACACCTACGCCATTTAGCACGAACGTTTCAAAATATTTACATAGGAAGAAACTTTTACTCGAGCTGTTAAATAAAAAGCGGTTTTTTTGCAAATGCAATTGTAAATTGAATAAATTTAATTAATGTTTTTAAAAAAAATCTGTATTATCATCAAGCGTCATTCTCTACAAGATTAAACAAATGTGTTATTACACAAATCAACCTAAGTGGAATAAAAATATTTTATTACCAATTGAAGAACTTGTTCAAATTATGTCAATTGTAATAAACAATTAGTAAACTTCTAATTAAATTTGCCTCGTATTTATCGCGCTTGTAAAAACCATTGTAAATGCAACGTCGCCCCGTTATCGTTTTATTTATTAGATGCAGACATGTCGTAAAATGGTACGATATTTTTTTTGTTACACGATACTAAAATGATATATCATTTTAAATATAAAGCTATAACTTGCACAGTTATCGCTTTCTCACACACGTTGTAAATTTAATCATCATACGCTCTAGGATTCCAAAACATGAAATTAAACCATCAATGAAACAGGAATTTTTCCATCCTAGAAGCTCTTTTAGCAAAGAAAGTTTCAGTAAAATAATTAGTTACGAAACTCAAGGAGTCTTAGTTACCCTATAGCCAATCAATTAAGAAATCTGGTGTATATCTAGAAGTTTTTTGGTTTTATAAAATCACTTCTTCAGCCAAAAGATTGTCATCCCACTCCAACCAAAATTATGATAATACAGTCTCCCATATCAGTATTCTCGACTACGATGACGCAAGTTTCGCCAATTTTACTACAAAGCACTTAAATAAACTTGAGTAACTTGACGTATAGAAATATGACTATATGCAAGAATTTCATTTAAAGCCCATGTGGTGAACCCTTAAGCTTCACCTTAAGTAATGGAAAAATTTTGATATGATACATCGGGTGCGCCTCATTAAAGTCACTGTAAAACAAATTTCTTCTGTAAATAATATACGGTTAGTGCATTTTTGATAAGTTTTATAAAATTCGGTACCAATCAAAAATTGGCCGTACAAAAATATGTCTACTATCAAATACTAGACTATTCCGTATATACGCCGTTTTCGGATTATTAGCGTCAACGTTATTTAGGTTTGGGTAAAACTGTATATACAACTGACAGAGTTATTATACATACATACATTTGGCCTCATTCCCATAGGGGTAGGCAGAGACTATGTCCTTCCAGTTGCCGCGATTCTTCCATACCTCCTTCGCTTTTTTCATTGTCATTAAACCTTTCATACAAGTACGTCAGTTTAGAGTACTCTTGTAGTAGGGTTGCTAAAGGCTGGCTCGTGAAAACGGCTGGCGCGTTGAGCAACCTTCTGCCCAAGATCGACAAGCCGCGGTTAGGGTGCCGTGGCCTGTACGCAGTCGTGGTACGATCGATGGCCTTGTACGGAGCCCCAATCTGGGCAGGAGATTTGACGCCACGTTCAAAGCCTCTGCTGCGAGGCGTGAAGCAAGCCGTGACAGTCAGGATCGTCCAAGGATACCGCACCATATCCTGGGAGGCGGGATGAGTATTAGCGAGTACCGCCCCCTGGGAGCTGGACGCGCATACGTCCTGGAAGTACACTCGGATTTATATTGGCAGAGGGCGGACGCCCGTCAAAGAAGCGACCCCCCTTCGCCAGGGGACGAAAGGGACTGACTGCGGCAGGCGCAGGCGGTCTTACAAACTAAGTGTCGGGACCGGTTGAGAGAACCGAACGCTGGACAGTCGACGATCGAGGCCGTGTCTCCGCTCTTTGTTCAGTGGGTGTCTCGTGATCACAGGGCGATCACTTTCCACTAGGCGTAGACCCTCTCGGGGCACGCATGCTTCGGTAGGTGTCACACGCTTGCGGTGTGCCCCAGTTGGGATGAGCAGAGATCTGCCCTAGTGGATGTATTAGGGTTGACCGACCTCTCCCTGCCCACTGTCGTGAGAGCGGTGGTGGAGCGGAGAGAGTGTTGGTATGGCTTCCTTTAGCGACGAGTTGATGACGCTGATGGAGGCTGCGGAGCGGCGTCAGGACGCGGATCCCGCCGCCCACACCCACTGTCGTAGACGCCCGGGGCAACGATGCGCGGCTGACGACCACCGTCTTCCCACTTAGGACTAGCCACTGGGACGGCGGACCGCGGAGGCCGTCGTCTCGCTGATTGCGGCCCCATAGGTTGTCGGCCAGCGTGCATCCGCGTTGCCCCATTGGTAGCTCGATCTTTAAGATCATGATAGGGGCCCTGTCACGGGGGAGTCACTGGCGACGTACTCAGTTTTACTCTAGAGCTAACCTGTCACGTCGCCGCTTGTGACAGTGCGTAGGACGGCAGGTTGTTTTTAGCCGGTAAGAGTCCGACATAACCGGTGACGTCTCCGCGGCGTCCCGGTTTTCAAAGATGGAGTTTTTTCTCGTCTTGCCAAAAAAAATAAGGGTTGCTAAAGGCTGCAGCTGAAAATCGGGGCCGTATATCATATTTATGGCACATGGCATAAGCTGTTTTGCCTTTTCCGGGCTATGTGGGGGTTGCACAGCTTTTATACTTTTGTTTAAATATTGTGCAATTATTATTATTGTGCATTGTTTTAAGTGTATGTAACTCACAGTGCTCCGAATAAAGCTTTATTTTAAATTTTTTTCTTTTTCACTTGAACTGGCCCTTACTTAAAGTGGCCTGGATTTGGTCCAGGAACGTTCGTCTTGGTCTTTCCCTTTCAACTTTCCCATTCACTCTTGACTCATAATAGGTTCGTTCTCTTGTCACACAATTTCTTACTTTGTCACTCAATTTCAATCCACTCATACTTCTCAACGCTCTCTCTCGTCTCTACCGCATTTATTTTACTTCTATGGTTTTTCTGCAATACCCAACTTATGTCTATTACTACCATGCAAAAGTGTTGGCACCAATACTTCTCCATGCACAGCCAATCTGGCCTTTTGAGATACCATCTGGGTATTCATAAAGGCGTGCAGAGCACCATTTACCATATTCCTTTATTCCTTTATTCAATGTGAAATTTATTTACGTACATATGTATGGGACTTGGCAAAAGAGGAGAGCACGCAATACCTACTAAAATCCAGCGGAAACTTGTTCATCCGTGAATGAGACACGAGAGGATCAGCTTACGTGGTCCTCCTGGTGTCTCAAATGAGTCCGACTGAGGTTTCACGAAAACGGTGCCCAAATATTCGTCGCCTAGTATCCCGCTTCCTTCGCCGGTGCGAGGGGTCATCCATTGCATTCTCCCACTCTTGTTCGCGGTCCTCCTTAAGCGACACTCTCGCAGAAGACAGTCACTGCCACCCAACACCTCTCACTGTAGAGCATCGCACCTGTTATGCTGGAGGTGACGCTGAGGATCAGGCTGCACAATCAGCTACAATGTAAGGCGCTAATACGTGCGCCGAAGGCATATTTGAGCGTAGAATATTCGATTATATTTGCTATTATTATAATTTAACCTAATATTTGTCTTTGTTACAGTTCGAAAAGTACCTTTGTACGGTTGTCACAGTTTTACAATTGATAAATAGCTGTTATACCGCTTCCATAATGTCTAATGTAGCTCAAGCATTCCTAAACGACGATGTAGTTTCCAAAGTGGTTAAGGAACCCCCAAAAAACCTAGTTATGGTAAGTATATTTCTGTTTTGAAAATTATTTTATATTAAAACAGTTATCTCAAAAATGACTGGCAAGAAGAGGTCTCAGGATTAATTCCTTGGAGACCAACCTGGTCGGGGGCTCGGCCGCCGCTGGTTACTACCCTAACAGTGAATACGTACTGAAAGAAAACATATTTGCGTTCCGGTATGATTCTTAACATAAAATGTCATTCACGACAAGTTTAAAACATAACAGCATATTCTCGCCCATCGAACTTACTGAAAATCGCGGGTGAATACGCTCTATTTTTCTCCCCGGGTCAGTATACAATTTCTTTCACACTGGGACTTTTTAATGAATTAAGAATTTAACTATCACCTCGTGTTCGAAACTGCCTTTGACGTTTTGATAAAGAAGTAATTTTTAGATAACCGAGAGGAAAACGCAAATGAGGCGTTTGCGCGTCAATGGAATCTAATCGGGAGAGAACGAGGCATTTTAGTTCCACAGGGGCCGAAAAGCTAACTTTTCATCCTAGTTTATGAAAAAAATCTATTTGAACTTGAGTGGAGGAATGAAAACTATTTATTTTTTACTATCAAAAATTTGAAAAAGATACGCATAGAGAGCACACCCTCTCTATCCGTATTTATCAGGATATATCGTAATTATATCAGGAGTTATTATTATTAATATATATAACAAAATTGGCGCAATTTTGTATGACTAATGAGATTGCAAAAGTCGGCAATAGCTTGATACTTAATCGGAAACTATTGACGGTTCACTAGTTCTTCAAATATCTATTGGTGATTGAAATCACTTAGTATCAGGTGAACCATGGACCAATTTATTTCTATAAATATTGTAATCGTATGTTGCAGGTGAATTATAGCGACACTATTATAAATTTGGGGACTACGCTTCAACCTCTTGAAACATTGGAGCAACCGACAATATCATACGAGGCTAATGATGATGAGTTTTACACTCTGATGTTTTTCGGTAAATTATTTTAGATACATATTATACTCCTCCTTGATTCCTTTCCTCAAGTCTGAGCAATTTTATTTGGATAATGGAACATTTACCTCTAAGGAGGCATGAAAGGCATCGTAGACGGATGTTTGTAATGTAGTGCGGATCTAATCGGACCAACGCATTGGGCTCCGACCTCTTGCTCTTTTGCCATCAACTTATCCAGCTATCACGAGCTTTTCGAGGTTATCATCCAAAGTACTCAAGTATTTTTTTGAGGTAGATGGTAGAAAGCCTAGTGGTAATATTGAGTTTCTTAAGAATTGATGTGTTTGTACGATGTGCTGTCCATGATATACGAATCAATTTCCTCCAGCACCACGTTTCAAAAGCATCGATGCGGTTGCGGTCTGAGAATCTCAAAGCCCACGTCTCAGCGCTATAGACAAATATTGAAAAGACAAGGGTTCGTAGTAATTTAATTTTAGTTTTAAGAGAAATACGCCTATCTTTGCTAGTTCTATGGAGCTGAGACATAGCGTTTTTGGCCATATATTACCCGCAATTGTCTGTATAACAAAAGAGAGTAAACTTCTTGATTAGCATGAAAGTTATAGTGAGTTACTTAAAAAATTAACGTATCGCGGACGATAACATATATAGATAACTTTTCAAGACGAACAATTTGAGAGAAACACTAACGCACGAACTAAATTTAAATTTTAGAAATATTGGTGTTTTTAATTCAATCTTAAGTGAACCTTTGAGTGATTTGGCTTTTAAGTTATATAAATTTGTTAATGATTCTCTCAACGAATGTTAGTCATTTTTGTTTGTAATTATATTTTATTTTTAAATTGTTGTGTGTTAGTTTATAAATTTACGATGGGGCTGGCGTGTATTATCAAAAATACAAAAGCCCCTCAAAAACAAAACAATAAAAAAGAAAGAAGAACAATTTCGTCATAATTGTTACGTAATGTAAGCCGTTTCAGAAAAGTATTTCAGCGCAATCATAAAATTCCGTAAAATAAAAATATTTTTTATAGCAATTTTATTTTACTGCAAATGATTTCAACCGCACAATCGTTACGCCTGTAGTGCGTATGCCACCCGTGTGTAATCGAGTCAAGACTATGGTTTGCCGCCGGAATATAAAAAGCAAATTCAATAATTCAATACATACATACATAGCATCACGCTTCATTCCCATAGGGGTAGGCAGAGACAACATCCTTCCACTTGCCACGATCCTTGCATATCTTCTTCGCTTCTTTCATTCTCATTAAACCTTTCATACAAGTTCGTCGGTTTAGAGTACTCTTGACCTGGCCGTTATTTAAAATGTCCTGGATTTGGTCCAGGAACGTTCGCCTTGGTCTTCCCCTTCCAACTTTCGCATTCACTCTTGACTCATAAATCCTTTTTGTCAGTCTCCTTTCATTCATTCTCTCTACATGCCCAAACCATCTAAGCATACCTTTCTCAATTTTAGTCACTACGTCTTCTTTTATACCACAACGTTCTCTTATCACACTATTTCTTACTCTGTCACTCAGTTTTAATCCACTCATGCTTCTCAACGCTCTCATCTCTACCGCATTTATTTTACTTTTGTGATTCTTCTGCCATACCCAACTTTCACTACCATACATAAGTGTTGGCACCAACACTCCAGCATGCACTGCCAGTCTAGCCCTTTGAGACACCATCTGGCTATTCATAAAAGCATGCAGAGCACCATTTACCATATTCCCTGCATTCACTCTCCTTTCGATATCACTTTCACATGTTCCATCTTTTGTAAATTTAGATCCCAAGTATACAAATTCTTTCACCTCTTCCACTTGTTCCCCATCTATCAAAATATTGCCATTCATCATAGATTCATCTCGTTCAAAAAGCATAACTTTCGTTTTGTTTACATTCACTTTCATTCCTTTCCCTTTCAAAGCTTCATTCATAATATTTAGCATCTCCTGAAGCTCATTAGCGGATGACGCAAGTATTACTTGATCATCAGCGTAGAGTAAACATTTGATGAGTAACTCATTCGTTCTTAACCCATACATACTTTATTTTAAATCTGTCAAACATTTATCCATGAATAGGTTAATCAGCCATGGTGACGCAACACATCCCTGTCGAACACCTCTTTCAACAAGAAACCATTCCGTGTACGCTCCGTTTATTCTGACACAGGCACTAGAACCCTCATAGAGAGACTTCAATGCTTGGATCAGACAACCGCTCACCCCATACGTAGATAACGTTGACCACAGCTCATTCCTCACCACTCGATCGTAGGCCTTTTCTAAATCTACGAAAGCGCAATAACCTTTTTGGTGTTTAGCCAAACATTTTTCAGTTATGCACCGTAAAGAAAAGACCTGATCTCTACATCCCATTCCTCTTCTAAATCCCTTAAAACTATAAATCATAGCTTAATATACCAAAACCGTAACTGGTATTTTAAAACACTAACAGCTATTTTAATACAATGATTTAAGGTTCGATCGATCTAACAAATGTATCTTTATTTCCAACGCATATCACGGTAGAGCTGTAAGGACCGATTTTTATGAGATCTTCTCCCATAAACTAAACTCATTCTGGTTATTTTACAGGGCCCGATCTACCACCGGACATTGTACCTCCAATTACGCAGTTGATCCATTGGCTAGTTGTAAATATTCCTGGACAAGACATTAGCAAGGGGCATATAGTTTCGAGTTACTTTCCACCCGTGCCATACCCTGATGGTTTTCCTTACATTTTCCTTATTTACAAACAAAATGGAACTCTAGATACGAGTGTAATTCCTGATATGAGGTAAGGAATTGTCAACGTTAATTTAATTCATTTGTATACGTAAGTAATAGAAAATTTCGTTTTCAAAAAGTCAAATTCTATTATAATTACATGCAAAATAAGCCAAATCAACCAAAAAAAGTCTTCCACCACTCCAAACCAAGGTAAAAATACTATTAAGCAAAACAGCGTGGGAGTGAATGATTCTCTCTAATCGATATAGAATAAATTAAAAATATATATTGTAATGATGATGACAAAAAAACATACATCCGTCTGAGTTTGTTGTGGGCTCTTCTTAAATCAGGGCGCGAAGGAACCCTCGAAACTTTAGATTGGAAATCGTTCGTTCGTACATTTAAATATTATGACGATATTTGACTATTCAAAAGTAAAGATATTTTCAATTATGAGTTTTTGACGGTATTATGAAATAGTTAGTTATATTATTCTTAGTTAGATTAGTCTTATGAAATAGGATATAGAAATAAAAAGAAAGAAAATGATGGTCTCGACTGCTTAATGGTGCGAATTCTCGCTTTGCTAGCAGATGTCCTGCGTTCGATTTTTGGGTAGGATATGTATACAAAATTTTCAATTTATCTCGTCCTGTATTGGCGAGAGAGATTAAAAGAAAGAGCCTCAAAAACCTTTGTCGGAAATCGTGGTCCGGTCAATTACCGAAACAGCTGGATTCCAAAGCCAGTCACACAATCTACATAGCTACCGATAGGCACAGATGGCAGGACCTGCTTTGTTAGGAACAGCACGATTAAGAGTTACTATTTAGCAATAAAGAAGCGGTGTAAAAGTAAAAAGATTTACCATTAGGATCACCGTTACATGAGCTGAAAAACTTTTTAATTACATATTTTAATTTTAATTTCAGTAACATACTGCAACGACCTCATTTTTCTGCCAGTGACTTCGCAGAAAAGTATAATATATCGGGACCTCCAATTGCCGGAAATTTCATGCGTGAGTCCTACTTGGAAATTGTGCCTCAGGTACTTATTTCAGTTATATTCAATTTTAAGGTATTTCGATTGAGTACACATATAATTCTTATTTTCTCTCGTGATATTCATTATAATTTATTACTACAAAAACCTTTTACAGGCATTGCAGACATTTTACAATGTGCTAACAGATGCTTTTGGTTCAAAAGCCGTTTTTAACAAAATATCGACGCTGACACAAGTGCTGCCACAAGTCAATATAAATTTAGGTTTATTTTAACATAATATTTTGCATTTACATTTACGATACAATATGAGAACAATAAAATTAAGTAAATTATCAATGCCGTTTTCATTCACTAATTCAATAGTTTATTTATTTATTTATATGCACCAAAAATGAAGTCACAGTAACAAGAAATTAAAGTTGGTAGGTATAAGGATACCTTATTCTTTTGAAGAAATCTCTCAGGTACCCTTGAAAGCAGAATTTTATAAAACATGTGCAGAGACATGAAAATGCTAGGAATATATCAACACACAATCTAAAGATATATTATAAACATACACATATATATTTAGATAAATATGACATACATAAGTAAGTAAGTAGCAGCCCATTAATGTCCCACCGCTGGGCACAGGCCTCCTCACTGAAATGAGAGAGGGATTTTAGAGCATAGACCCACCACGCTGCTCCACTGCGGATTGGTAGTCATAGTACACAAGTGCACTCTCTATTCCTTCACTCTCATATTCCGTTGTGACAGTAATCCGACACTACCGGAGAGAGATCAGATGCAGAACCGATGGCTTAATGTGCTCTCCGAGGCACGGGGGTGGATCACACCGCCAACTTCCCAACTTCGGGAAAATATTCAGAAAATCTTAATAGAAAACTCAATATTGATTTTTGAATTGGACCGACCCAGGACTCGAACCCAGGACCTCATGTCTGTAGTCGAACATGCTAACCACTAGGCCAATGAGGCAGTCATATAACATACATATATACACATAACATATGTAAGTACTATATATATAACCATAAGAAATTGTAATTATACGAGTAGGTAAATCAGTCATAGTAAGTAAATATTTTATGACAGTCAAAAAGTACTTTTTTCAGTTTATGAAACATTGATTCATTTTAATTGTTGTTTTATGTATATTGCTTTCAATTTTGAGAAAAGATGAAATAAGGGATACAAATTAACTTTAAAAAGGTAGCCTATTAAGTATTTACAACCATTTATTTCTATTCATAGGGTGTTAGATCATAGACCCATCACGCAACTCTACCGAGGGCTAGTAGATTATAGAATATTCCAGAAGTGCTTCAGGGATTTGCACGATTGCTCATGATGTTTCCTTCACCGAAAAATACCATCAGACACAATAATTATTACACAGAGCACTTTCTGCCCATAATTCGAAACCGTAACTCTTAACCAATCCAAGCATTTTTATTCATTGGACCATTACAGCTCTTAAGATAGCTACTAAAATAGTAAATCGACATTAATTACGCGAGGTTACTTACAGTGGTGAAAAACAAGCAATATATTAAAAGTAAATTCCTAAGCCACTTTACAAGATTTTCTTAAATCATTCATCGCACTCACCATTTAAACAACACAAAAAGAAACCTTTAAAACTTTTGCGTGAACTCTCAAATTATTTTATGCCACATAATTTTTGGCAAAATGATTTTTATGATGAATTTGAAAAAACCTATATGAACATCAAGTAGTAAAAACTAAACTACTTTCAAAAATGTATTTGAACCTAAGTAGATGAATTTGAAAATTTGATCAAGACATATACAGAGAATATAAGTTAAGAGTAGAAATTTAAGAAATATAAATATTCTAAAAATACTTTATTACTTAAATTTATTTAAACCCCCAAGCTCTTATACAAAAGAGGGACATAGTCGTCGAATTGCGCACGATAGAAATTGCCGGCAACTGGTGCACCTAAATCGTATTTCTCTGCAAACATCTTAGTGGAAAAAGCAGCGCGTCCGTCGATTGATCTGAAAACAATTTAAAATTTCACATTAAAGATACAAAAGCTTTTATTGTAAAATAATGAAACTCAGTACATAAAATTCAAAGTAATCAAGACAAAAAAGCAGATTACGGAGCGCAAACTAACCTTATCCCTAGTAAAGATCTCTTCCAGGCAAACAGAAGTGCTTAAAATGATATAAAAAGGGAAGCGGAGAGAGTAGCTCTTAATCTATTTAAATAATAAATAAAAGTAATAATAGAACTCAGTGATAGTAACAGTATCAATGAATCAATTTGCTAGGACAGGGAGACGTACTTCCTGTCCTAGCAAACCTACCTGGAAGATGTACGCTTTCACCATTTATTTTAAATAAATTAAGAAATTGGGCACACGAGTAGCTTGAACAAACAATGATTTTGAAAGAAAGAGTTACAATGCGAAGGACATTTTAAAACTAAATTTTCTTGCGAACGGAAATATCGGTTGAGAAGGGAATTAAGAAACTCACAGTGTTCCCTTAAATGTATAGGTGCTTTAGAATCACACAGCACACAGTAGAGAAAACACAGAAGATGAGTATTTCGACGCAGGCGAATTGAGAGCGACTTGAGTTTTTGCAGAAGTCAAGCGTTAATTTATCTCAAACAAAGCGAAGTTAATGTAACTTCTTAATGTTTAAATAATGCAATACAATCCCGTGACTAAGACCGTGGTTTTACGTACACGTATGGGACGTATGTATTCGAAGTAAATGTTTTTTTTTTTTTTTAATTATACAACTCGACAAAAACCATCAGATCTAAAACATATCCAGTCCTCACAATTTAGATCAAGACGTACACATTTAAAAAGTTTTATTCGTAGTATTAGTGAACATAGCAGAAAATATACTCAACATAAAATCAGTATCTCTAAATAAATACGTAGCAATGCAGGGTGGCCCAAATAATAAAATTTTATTAGCCAACCTAGTATAAATAGATTTTATTCCATCTGCGGTAGGCCTCTTTTTTGTTATTGCTATTAATGACGAACTTTATTGAGCTGCAAATAACTTTTTCTCATCAGATAATTTCATAATGAGTCAAATTGCGGGAATATAAATTCATTCCTGTTTAGTCATAAAAGTGATTTGCTTTTGATACCATTAATAATGACAATTAAATACGTCAAATTCTTTCCGTTTCGTGCTTCAAATTGATATGTTTAAAGGTCCACAATTTTTTTTTATTATTACAATTAGAATCAAACAATAAATTCAAGGTCTAGAACTCATCGGTTTTAAGGTTCAAAACATTTCATTATACCTCTACATCTAGACTTCATTATCATTTACCTTTCTTATATACTTCTATAAAGTGGATAGTATATGAAGTACAAAATATTTTAAGAGATTACGGATACACAATTTGCTTACTTGTTGTCAAGTTTCTTTTCATCGAAGTCGAGCTTTTTAGGCTGCTTGAATAATATGTAGACGTAGCGATGAATGCCTGTACCGTCTGGTGGTCCAGATCCGATATACCCGGATAACACTTCGCCTTCAGACACCTTGTTTCCAGGGATGTTTACAACTAGCCAGTGATGCCATTCGCGGTATACGAGTTCGGGTCCGTCATAGTTATCAGGGTCTGAAAAATAAACAAGTAATTTGAAATAAAAATCAATTTCTACGATATCGAGAACGAACTTTTTAAACTCACTGCATAGAAACCAATCTTTGAATGTCTTACGTAAGATTTTATTATACGGAGCTGTAGTTTGTTACACAGTTAACATTGCCGAAATTGGAATAAACTTGGTGAGACTTAGACGGGCGATGGGGTTTCAAGGCACATTTCACATGGCTTGCCCTGCGGCTCATCAATGCGGCCGCTTCGCTTGGGCGCTTGTTGCCTAATGTCCGCCATCGCCCTGCAGGAAGCTATATGCGGGAATTATTGCCAGCATGGCATTGTACGGTGCCCCGTTATGGGTAAATGTTCTAATCCCTGCGAACAAAATCCTCCTGCGAAGAGCGCAGCGAGTGAAAGCGATTCAGGCAATTCGAGGATACCGTACTGTGTCATGGACGGCAGCGACTTTTCTTGCGGGCGCTCCCCCCTGGGAGCTCAGAGCGAAGGTTCTAGCGGCTGCCTATCATGGTCGGGCAGCTGCAAGAAATAGAGGCGAACGGCCTGATGCTGAAGAGGTGCAGTGAATCAGGATTCTATCTGACTGGATCCTGATTGAAAAGTGGAAGAAGGACCTCGGGTCTGTATGTGCAGGTGGGGACACGGTTGCAGCGGTGCGTCCATTCTTGGAAGATTGGCTTGCCATGGGGCACGGTACGCTAACCTACAGGTTGGTGCAGATGTTACCTGGACATGGTTGCTTCGGCAAGTATCTGCACCAGTTTGTAGGCTGCGAAGAAACGCATGCTTGCCGTATTTGTGGGGCTGCCGTCGACACTGCGCTCCACACAGTCGCAAATTGTCAGGCTTGGGGACCGCAACGTCACACCGTCAGCCCAGGCGACCAACCCAGCTGACCTTTCACTCCCCAGAATTGTGGGCGCTATGATTGGCGATGAGTCAGGATGGAGAGCAGTGACATCCTTCTGCGAGGCTGTCATCTTGCAGAAGGAGTCACTAAACAGGCAAAGGGAGGTTATAGCAGATGCTACTCCCTCTCGCCGGAGGAAGGGGGGGGGGCGCTAGAAGGCGTGATTTTGCTCGCCTGCTTTCCCTAAACTAAACCCTTAAATCGGATTCATCCGTGGCGCCAGAGTTGAATGCGTGAGCGGATATCTGGACCCCAACACCTGGATGAAGAGAGTTCCGCTGGGTTTTAGTGGGTATCCTGGTACGACCGGCGAGTTCCACACTCCCGGATATAAGGTTACACTTCATCCGGCGTGCATAAAGCATTTCCCAGCGAAAAAAAAACATGGCCGGGGAACTAGCACGTTCTCATAGAATACTAGCATCGTCGTCGTCGCTTCAACCGATGGACGTCCACTGCTGGACATAGGTCTCACGTAATGATGTCCACAGTAGGTCATCACTGGCAACACGCACTGTGAAGATTAAGGATTTTGAAGACTAGCATGAAGTAGCTATTTTATTTTGTTATGTTTCGTTGTGCAAGTAACGAATCTAATTGCTGAAGGGGTGGATATAGGGAAGGCCATTACCATTTAGCATTTATTTTGGGTTGTGCTAATGTCTATGAGCGACAGGGTATATTTCAGGTGTCATGTTTTCTTTGACTGTTTATTTGTATGAGAAAGGAATCCCAGTTATAATGGATGCAAGTAACGGCTTATATCCTTTAATCGAAATGTGATGGCCTAATGGTTAGACACAGAGTTTTATTGCTAAGAGAGTCGCAAAGTCAAAAATTTTGCAGGCGTCACTAAGGCGACTTCCACAGGATACCGAATTATTACTATAAGTGTGGTGCAGCTATAGACTCAGCACACCACACTGTGGCAGACTGCGCAGCCTGGGGACATCAGCGTCAATTCTTGGTGGCGTTGATCGGCGGGGATCTCTCACAGCGCAACATTGTAGGCGCGATGCTGTCCAGTGAGAGGTGTTGGCCGGGAATGGCCTTCTGCGAGACAGTAGCTTCGCTAAAGGCGGCCCGCGAACAAAGAGGGAGAATGAAATAGATGCCCCCTCTCACCGCCGAAGGAGGTGGAACACTAGGCGGCGCATGTTTGCGCACCTGCTCCCGTTTCCCTGAATCATCAGTCTGACTCATCCGAGAAACCAGGTAGGAATGCGAAAGCTCGTCCTCTGGTGTCACACTCACAGATGTAGAGGGTTCCACTGGGTTTTATTGTGAGTGTATTGTTGTTTAAACTTCATTTGTGAGATTTGCCTAACATTTAAGATCACTCCCCTATGAGTGAAGACGTATGTGCCCAATAGTAGGATATTAATTGGCGCTTAGTTACATTATATTTTTCTATTAATAGTCTATAAATGTATCTATTGTAGTCATGGGTTTTCATTAAAATAAAACAAGATAACTATGGAGTTAACATACAAAATATCTATATTTCTTGGGTTTTATTTACAGGCAACAAGAAATAACCACAGTGAGAAACATTTGACGGCTTCTCTTGCATAATGATGGCAATATCCCATTGGGGATAATTTGATAAATTACGTTGTCTCATTTTTTTGAGGATAAGACTGACGGGAGGCTATGGCCGTGGCTACAAGCCTACCAGCAAAGTGCCGCCAAACACACAATTTGCGCTCCGTTACGACACTGTATTGTCTATTCATTTATAAGATAAAGGTAAATTTTACCCGGTTATTGCGATATCATCATTTATTACTTTAATTTAAAAATGCTCACCAGTGAAGATCAGTGTGTAGTATGCATCGGGGTCAGCTGAATAAGATACAGTGGGCTGCTCTTTAACTTGGGTTGGAGTAAGTTCATTGCCAAGGTCAGCCTTTACTCCACTCGGGTAACTTAACTGAAGTCAACAATAAAAATCTTAAAAGAGATAATTTACTAGCAATTTTAACGATTGTATCCGATGAAAGCTGTCCGAATGGTTCACAAAATGTCTATTATGACGGTTCAGTGTAGTCCTACAAAGATAAATTATTATGTATTTATATATGTCTCGCGAAATTAAAAAAACATGGCGTAAGCTTAAGACCATACTACAGAAGTATATAAAGAAGAGATAAAAAATTAAACTACAAGCCCGTGGAAAAAATTAACAAGTGAAATGAACCAACATGAATAAAGTTTAGAAACTGTTACTATACTCGTATCATAAAATAACTTTGAGCGGTATGCCGTCTTTTTCGCGGTAAAGGCGAGTACACGAGTAAATAATTATTTTTTATATCCTAATATTTTTATTGGTTTCAGTTCATAATGAGCTGATATAAAGTACAACGATAATTATTATAACATGTGATAAAAAAAGTTTCCGTACTTAAATTTATGATCTTACAGCAATTGTTTATATTTCAGGATTTACCGAGTTATTACTGCTGTTAGATCATACATTTAAGTACGGCAACTTTTTATTTTATATAATAGTATAAAATATTACCTTATGTAAATGGTAACAAAGAAAATATAATAATAAAAAAATAATTATTTACTTGTACCGCTCTGAAATGACTACAAAGCTCTCAAAGTTAATTTATGATAACGAAACAGCCTTCTAAGCGTTATTCACATTTCACTAGTTAATTTTTTTCATGGTCTTGTAGTCAATAAGCTATTGTCTATAATATTTTGTCAGTTACGTTAAATTAAATCGTAGCAGTGACACGATGACTATAACACCCTATTAGTCGACGAGAGCCTCAAGTTTACTCAAGCAGGGGTTACATTTCCAAACGTGACGGCTCAGTACCCTTTAATATCCACGAAATAAAATGTACAGCGCTTCTGAAGATATTGTAATTTGTATAATATATATATCTATATAATAAAATCTGCCACAGCTTATCGTAATCTTTTTTATTATAGAAAAGGCATTATCTATGTATTTCCCTTTAACAACTTATAACAAAAATACGTTACATAATTTGCAATGTAAATACCTACTTCTAAAAAGGAAACGTAAAAAGCCATTAAAATAAATACCTAGTAGTTGATAAACATTTGATTATATAAGTAGTAGCTTAGAGGAATGTAGTGAACACAACTATACTTAAATTTAATCATACACTATTATATTAGATGGCAAATATTTGTTTACTAAATTAAGTTTACTATTTGTTTCGATAGATATAAAAGTTAAAACGATAATCTTTCTCTTTAAACCGAAAATCTCATTATCCTCCAATTTCAGTCACAAGAGAGAATCTCTGACAGAGACATACATGGTAGATATTAACATGAATACATGTAATATATAACAAACGTATACATATTGCCAACTACAGGTTACCTTACTGCCTTATGAGGTGTATTTTGTATATTTATAATTAATGATTTGACTCGGTTTTTCTTAATTTTATGTACGAGTGGGCATAGAGGTTGTATTTACCGAAATATATACTCGTACACTGTTTTTATACAAAAGCCTCTAAACCATATTATCGTCTATAAAGAATAAAATGTACGACTCCACTGCGCATTTCGTAGGGAACATATTCCAATACATCTCTGGTAGTATTTCTTTCATCAAAATTAAAAGAGTACTTAAACGTGATACGTAGAAAGTCTTTTCTCGATATTTAGACGTAAAAAAGCGTGGGATTGAATGAATCGCTGTAATCGGTATAAAATAAATTAAAAATCATATTGATGACGATAAAAAAGGATACCCTATTGAGTTTCCTGAGGGTTCTTCTCAGAACAGGGCGTGAAGGAACTCGTAACTTTAGATTCTAAATCATGCCTTTTCGTAGTCAATACATCGGAAATAATATATGGAAAAAAATAGCTTTGTCGATTCATAAGTGCTCTAAAAATCTACTTGAATAAAGAATTATTCAATTTTGATATTACCTCTATAACACCACTGGGCGGTGAGTCCACTACATCAGGCGCAATTTTGCTAGATTGAAATGCACTTGTCGCAGACATTCTGATGATAAATAACACAGGATTTATATTTATTTACAATTGGTCTACATAAACATTTTAAGATTTGTATCTTTAATGTGCTCTGGAATTTATTTCTGAAAATATACTGTTAAAGACTAGAAGAATACTGATATGTACGTTACAGCAATAAAAATATTAATCTAAACTAATAGTATAAAGAGGAAACATTTGTGTTTTTGTATGTATGTACGTTTGTAACGTTTTCACTCAAAAACTTTTTGCATTTTAAAAGTTAATAAAAGTGCCGACAATAATCAAACCATATTATTCATTCTTCTGTATTAATCCTTATCTGAATGGAAAGGATGGACTGAAAAGAACAATCAAACACGTAAGTTTAATTTTTTTTAATACCATACTATATAGTATATTTTGAACAACGACACTTAAAGTACATGTGTCAAAAGTGGTAAACTAATTTTTAAGTCGTTTATATTTATACAAATCTAAAACTTCAGATTTCCGAGACTTAGAAGGAGGGAAAAAGGAAGCTATGTTAGGAATTTAGTTGTCATTAAAGTAATAAAAGTGTCGAAAATATTTTTTTGAAATCGCAAATGACGAATTGTAAATAAAAATGCCACATGTTTTTGTCAATTTAGAAATTATTAATTTAATTTAAATATTAGAAAAGAGAATTTATGAAATTTATTTATTTTATATTTTATGAAAAATAATATATTAAATTATTAAATGACGAATGGCAAATTAAAATGCCACATGTTATTTGTAAATATTAAAACTACCTTCAAATGAATTAGCATAAAAAACGCTGCACATATTCGTGACGTGCCTAAAGAAGTTTCACTTCAAAAATAAGTTAAAGAGACATACAGTGCTTTAATAGCATATGTGAAAAAATTCAAAATGTTTTTTCGAACTATATTATCAAGTAAATAATTATCAAATATCCCTCAAATTGGAAGGTTTTTTTTGTCTATAGGATTTAAAGCTTAAATTAAACACCCGGTAGTTGTACTTGTGTTGTATAAATTTAATCTAAAAACTCACCTTGGCAATGAGACGTGCGTTTACGAATTATCAAGAAATACGTATGGCCGATAACCCGCCAAACCGCGCAAAGGAAACGCTTTACTGATAAGACATTTCTTTTACACTGTTTTATAAAGATAACCCCTTATTCAATATTCAAAACAATAAGTGATAAAATGGGCAGTTATGCAATTCCTCCTATTAATTCAAACTATACTCATATATATTGTTCAAATTTTCAATCTAAACTAATATTATAAAGAGGAAACATTTGTGTTTCTGTATGTCGGATTTTCGATTTTTTTTGTAACGTTTTCACACAGTAACTACTGGACTGAATTCAAAACTTTTTTCACCAATAGAAGGCTGCATTACATTGCATTGCATTGTGGTGAGGAATGAGCTGTGGTCAACGTTATCTATGTATGGGGTGAGCGGTAATCTGATTCAAGCTGTGAAGTCTCGCTAAGCTAAGTTCTAGTGCTTGTATCAGAACAAACAGGGTGTACACGGAGTGGTTTTCTGTCGAAAGAGGTGTTCGGCTTGGACCAAATCCAGGACATTTTAAATAAGGGCCAGGTCAAGAGTACTCTAAACCGACGAACTTGTATGAAAGGTTTAATGAGAACGAAAGAAGCGAAGGAGATATGCAAGGATCGTGGCAAGTGGAAGGACGTTGAGGGATGCTATGTATGTATGTATGACATAGGCTGTATTACTTTCACATCGCAAAATATGTCATCGCGCGCGCTGGGGAATTTTTTTAAATTTTTATATTGCTGAAAGTTTAGCGCTTAACTGTGACTATATCATCACTTACCATCAGTAAATGATGATAATTCTAAGATGGAAGCGCGCTAATCTGGGTAAGAATCGATATTCCCCTTACGGTTTCTATACAGCATCGTACCGAATCACAAATTTCTTTGTTTGGCGGTACATCTTTGCCGGTAAGGTGGTAACTAACCACGGCCTAAGCCTCCCACCAGTCAGTAAACTATTGATGATAGAACCAAAAAATATCCTACACCATATATCTAACTACTGCAGTTGTGCCACTATAGCTACTTTTCCACATTTTAAATGTTAATAAAAGTGCTGACAATAATCAAACTATTTTATTCATACCTCTGTATTAATCCTTATCCTATTAAATATTATAAAGGTATTTTATTAAACTTCGTTTCAATACCTGTGAAATACATTGGAAATAATTAAATCGGACATTCCATTCAAAAGATAAAATGAATTTAAAAATCTAAATCTAAAGAAAATAATGTATGCTGAGTCTAACTCCAGATTGTCAAATGTCCTATATGGGGAAGTTCTGAGACAATAAAGTATTACAAAGAAATCTCTTCCCTAATATTATAGAAGACAGTTTTGCATTTTGAGTTTTTATTTTTATCAATTTATTATAATCAAGTCAAAAATTACAGTTTACAATTACAGGACCCAATTAGAAAATTCTTTTAATACCTGTACAGAAAGTGTGATCGGGCGAGGCAAAAGAGATTCGTGTTCCGGGAAAATGCTGTATAGAAACCATGAGAGGTAAATTGCCTTTAACCCAGTTAGCGCGCTTCAATCGTAGATAGTATCATCATTTACCATCAGATGGATCACAGTCAAACTCACAACGTCGGCAATAAAAAAATTCTGGAGAATGAATAGTCTGCGAACCCGCTATGAAGTAGCGTGATGGATCTACGCTTTTAAAACTCTTTATGAATGAATAGGAATATTAATAGGTATCTTTATGAATATTAATATCTATAAAATTACAATTCAATTAAAATAAATTAAATTAAATCAAATCAAATTAAATTATAATCAAAATCACGTCCATCAATTACAATTTAAAAAAATATTTGAAAATACTATAAATATAGACACGTCTTATATACTACCTGGGATTTGTCCCCAGGCATCATTTCCTGTTGCTCGACATATGAACGACGGTCAATATATGAATATAGGGCATCCCCACACAAACCATTGTAAGTATGCTGTTACGCGATGCCCTCATTCTCTCCCAAAAAGAGGCAATGCGTGCCCTCATAACAGCATAGAAATCCGGCACTCCCGATTCAACAAACATGGCACACGCGCTGAAATACCTGGGCAAAACCATTGAGATACGAAAAGCGTCGTTATACGGCAAGCGTATTGCCGTGTAGGACGTTCTGGGAAAATTTATGCAAAGTTGACAGGTATAAAAGCAATACGCGTTAAATAATGTCTTCTTCTCGGCTTTACTACATTTACCGAATCTTCGTCCTACCAAATTACACCGGACCGAGAGTGCTCCCTTTTCCCTTTCAATATCGCAATCATCCTGCAAGCATTCAATAAGTATTTAGCCTAGGTACTTGAATTGGGGTACAATCCGAACTGATGCTTGATTTAACATTACCTGCCTGCCTGAAAGACCATCATTTCAGATTTGTTTACATTATATTTCAGTCCATAACTCTCACAGACTGAAATTACTTTTCTCAGCCCTTTGATGGAGGGGCTGAGTACTATCATGTCATCAGCGTAGCACAAAATATTATAGCACGTGTCGGATATAGCAAGTCAGATTCCATACTAGCAAGTATGGCATCCGACTTGCAGTTCTCAGCTCCTCGAGAAAATCATTTGACATAAATATTAAAGAGTTCTGGAGAGGTAATATCTCCCTAACGTACGCCGCATTCTAATTTATACCAATTAGACGTCGCGTTGCCCCATTTCACAGTATTTATTGGATTACCGTGCCAGCATCTCAACAGATCTACCAACTCATTGGGCACCTGATATCGATACAATTTCTAGAACAGAATTTCATAATTCACGAGGTCGAATGCTTTTTTCAGGTCTAGAAAACACGCGTACACTGATGTTTGACGACTTGTGTAATAGTGGACCACGTGGTTTCCGTACTGGGCTGAGAGTTCAGTACGGAAACCAAACTGTGCGTCACGAATAGACACGTTTTTCAGTAGTTCGGGTTGCATCAAACGTTCCAAAACTTTACCTGTAATGGTACCTACCTAAAGAAATTGGACGGTAGTTTTGCGCAAAGTCCAAATCGCCCATTTTATTTTTAAATATTGCAACAAAAACCGTCTTCATCATGTCTAGTGGGAGATAAAAATATCTTATACATAAATTACAGACTGCATAATTTACTATGTAATATCTCACCTCCGTATAGTATATGTTGAAGACTAAGCTCATCATGGCCTGGTGTTTTACCTATTTTCATCTCTTGAACAATTTTAGTAACCTGGAAAGGGGTAAATTGAATTACCGTATATTTTGAGGTACCAGATAGACAGCTATTTTTACCTCATAAGTTAGATTCTACATGTCCCGGCGATACTCTGAATCTATTACTAAACATATTGGCAATCTGTTCATGATCTTGCAACCCATTATCTGTTATGGGCAATTTGGACTTAAAATTAAATTTTTTCGTTTCTTTCCAAAGTTTGGGAAAGTTTATCTGTTTACCATTATCTATGTTTTAAAATAAACTAACTATATAACTAATGACTTTCCTGGACATGAAAATTCCAGCCTACCAATTGTTTTTGCTTCTTGTTTACATAGTACTGGCCAACTATATTTTTTGATCCCGATTGCATTTCGTTAAAAATTTTACTGTACATATTATATATAATTTATGTTTTTTAATACTATTACAGGTTTTGTAACTATCACAATTCCTACAACTTAAGCTATCGTTAACATTGACTAGGTTAATTTGGCGATAACTAAAATAATATTCAATTTGATTATTATTTGTTATACCTGTTGTTTCAACATTGATATCGCCAGCTGAAAGACCCTGTGTATTTATGACTGTGTCTCCTTCATTTAGAGTGGAACTAGCTGTTCATATCTACTATAAATTGGAATTTCAAAAAATAAGAACTTTTATATCAATATTTAAAAATGAAACAACTTTTCTTTCAAGAAAACAATTTATTTATATTAAAAACAAGTTAAAGAGTTTATTACAACAACAACAAAATTATATTACGTTTATATACACACCTAAGCTAAAAGATTCACACGAGTTAACATTAAACTTCGATAATTTATTAATTAAATATGTAATTGCAATTTTCTTGTTTAGTTTATGGTTAAAACTAACTGAATATGGACTAAAGATAATTATTAATACTTTATTATATTTTTAGGAATAAAATAACTGAAACATGTTTATTTTACTATTCCTTTTTAAGTACACGAATAGTAAAAAGTATTATAATAGAAGAATGAAAATAATTAATTAAGGTAATAGAAAGACATATTTCGATATTAGAAACATATATGGATATGAATGTAAGATTAATCGCGTTAAAGATAGGAATGAAATATTGCTTATATTTTGAAAACTTATTTTTTCAATTAATTTTATTTTTTCATACTTTATTGTACACAACGCTTAAACAAAGAATAAAAATGATAAGTGAGACTTAATCTATGTAAATTTCCATACTACCTTAAAGAAGGAGACTTATTTAATAGTTTAAAGGCAGGTGGCGAGAATAATAAACACACTACATACAACACAAAAAAAAGTATTAAATTTTTTTTCAACAAAGAATTGGCTTAATCTAATTTTATCAAATTTTTATAGTAAACAGGAACAAACATGGTTTAGGTGCACAAAAATTTATATCAGTAATTTAAATAAACCATATTTAGATATTATCTTAAATATTATGTACAATATAGTACAGGTAAATATTAAAGATGTGCCTCTAATGTAGGGTTTTAGTGAATTATAATATTTAATAATAACCATAGTATAAATACAGCTAGGAACAGGGAATACTTAGACTACAAAATATAAATGTATATAAAGTTAGAAATATCCATAAACTATATAAATTTAATAAAAACTTCGTGCACTTAGAAATATTCGAAAAGAAATAAAGCAAATCATAATGTTTATAGTTTCCAAATAGGATTACGTAAAAAAAATCTCCCTTTACAATGATTTATAAATATAATCTTAACTTTGTCGTCTTTTTGTCCAATCAGGTGTTACGTTTTTGTTAATTGTTAAAACTTTACAAAACATTACCTAAAAATTATAACAATAACAGGCGTTCATTATTAAATTAACAAAGAATATACATTTTACCATTAACCCAACTCGTGAAATCATCGTGATAAAGCAATATTAAATGTTCAGTGATTCGTGCGTTAAATATTTTTATTTTCTATACAATAAAATAAATATTTATAATGTCATTTACTTCTGAAACTGACCGACAGCAATCTAACATAGATTGGTGGCATTTCAACCATTTCAACTAAAATATATTAGCGTCTTTGATTGCAAAATGTACCTCATTGTTTTAAAATATCTATTGGGAATTGAATTTAAATTTCTTTACAAATCAGGAAAAACGCCTGAAAACTAGTCAAAATGTGATAAAGTTAGGAAAAAAACGATGAATACATAATTTGCTAGGCTATTTATAATTGGTAGAAACTAATCTTCTAGGTACTCGTTTTCATAAAAGCCAAATAATAGCAAAAAGATCTTATGTAATAGTTTTTATATGTATTTTAGGTAAACTATTTAGGAAGGCACTGACCCCAAGTTTCTAATATCGTTCTAATTAGTTTAATGATCATTAAGGAATAAATAATATTATTATTAATTATATAAAGTAATCATTTTTAGATTTATTCTTAATGGATTAAACTTTGTAACATGCTTTGATTATTTATAAACTGTTGCATAATAGTCTCAAGTACCTACTCAAATATATTATCTGTGACGCGCTAATGTCGTTCTACAACTGTCAGATCAGAATCAAATTCATAAAAAAAGACATGTTATCTAATTACTATCTATTAATACCACAAAAAATGCTCGCAAATCTTATCTACATTGAAAAACACGTAACAATCTTAATATTAAAAATATAATTTTCTGATTATATGCTCGATTTACTTATGTAGGTATTTGGATTAAATAAAAAGCAGAAAAAGGCAATAATACAATAAATTAAAAGAAAAAAAGTCTTTAATCGATGAATGAATCAATTGAATAAGGATATGATTACGACGTTTATTTCAGTATGATTTCAGCTTTTTATGAATTAGCTTATATTCAATAAAACCTATGTATATGAGCCATGAGATACAAAGTTATTGTATTTAAAAATTCAAGATATGCATGGAGTCCAATCTAAAACTCATATATATAATAATATTTCACTGAAAATGACGATTTATCAAAGAGATATGTGCATTCACCATATAATTTAAAAGATTAATATAAAATAACGCCATATCCTTACTATTACATTTAACAAAGATAATGGCAAAATTGAATTTAAAATTAATGTAGCATTTAGCTTTCCTTATTAGTTTCGGTTATCCTTGGCAGATCAAAAAAATATTGTGTAATATTACAAAATTTTTACATATTTAAAATAGATCACACCCATAACTATCAAATATTAAGAAGATAGGGAACTACGTCGTTGGTCTAATAGTGTTGGTTTGTTCAGAGAATCAATAGTTCAACACTCAGGTCGAATCAATTCCCTCAGTTTATGATGTCCATGTATATTTAGAGATTGACAGTTATCGGTTCTAGCATATCGGTCTAATTTACATGTCACTATACTAACAAAATCACATTTGTTAAAACCACAACCTGAATACAGTCATTTTAATAACGTTTGACGGTATTTCAATCATCATCATTCTGTGATAAATGTTTTTCCAAGACTCACGATTATGTGGGCTTAACTTGTTTTAATAGTTTCCATTTCGATTATACATGAAATGATGCATACGTATTTATATCGATATCGTATATGAATGTCAATGTTTATTAAATGACACTCAAATTACAGAACATTGATCGGATATTAGAAAATAATAACTTAATCAAAATTCTGCTTGGACCAAATGCGATATATCTTTTTATGCATAAGTACGCTTAAACAAACGCCATTTTAAACCACTTGTACAGTGGCAAAAGCACTAAATGTAACTTTCTTTGGTGGTTCAGCACTGCAAGTCCTCACCACGGGCCGTTTGGATCCATCTTGCACATTCACCTTCAATACCGGCTTCAAATTCGCCACGTCCCCATGAGATTGTGCTTTGAACCTTCCAATTGTGTTTCCGTTACCTAAATCTCTTAATTTATTCGTCAAACCTGTTATTCTATTAGAGATATTTGAATAATTAGTTTTCTTATCACTATGTTTTTTAGGTTCACTAAGTTTCATGGGGATTTCTAAGTTATGAAGTGATGTATATTTTCTGTGGTCTGTGCTTAAGTGCCTTTTTATGTCTGTATTGGGACGAGGTAATCTAGGTGGTCTTTGGAGGAAATTGTTTGGTCTGAAAGGTAGTGGTGTTAGTTTTGGTTTCGTTTCGCTTGTTAAACGAAAGTACTGTGGGGCTGGTTCTAGTCTTTGAGGTTTTTTGAGGGTTAGTGCCATCGCTATTTTAGTAGGCCGTGCTAGACTATCGAAAGCTCTTGTAGAAAACTGTGACCGGCTGCTACCCCATTCCTCTCGATCCGATTCGTAACCGTTGTTAACTGGAAACAAAAAAACGATACATTGAAATCTTAAGAAATGAAAATAGCGATGTGTCGTCAAGCAAGATTCGCCATCCGAACCACTGCTTTGCAAAAATAATTCTAGTCAAAAATGCCGTAAAAGCCTATTTGTATATTTTTTTTATTTCATTTGAAATTAATGTTTGATATATATTTTCATATGAAAATTTTAGGGGTCTATGAAACATACAAGAGAAAATTGCTAAACTTTCTTGTTCAGTCGAAGTACAGATACTTTTAAAATCCAAAGCATACGAATATCTCCTTTGGCAAATATTTTTCTGACCTAGAAGTTCTAGCAAGGTTTTCTATGCAGGAAAATATCGAAACCTTCAATACAGGTCAATATTGTTTTAGTAATTCAATAATGCCAGCAAACTCGGCCTCACTTTGTTTCGGCATAATGTATTATTAATTATACGCTAGTAGTGGAGGTAAACATACATCGAATTCCAGCAATTAAAAAAGTAAAGTTAGTAGTATTATATACTAAAGATTTCTTTTTATTTATTGAGATACCATTCATCCAATTATGACAAAACTTTATCTTGATATGTACGCTAAAGCATTTGACTTTAACCTACGCTACTAACTTATTGGTCTAGTGGTCGGCGTGGTGGCTACAGACATGAGGTCCTATGTTCAAGTTAAAAATCGATATTGAGCTTTCTTTTAAGAAATTCTCAGTATTTTCCCGAAAAATTGGAAAGTTGGCGGTGTGCTCCACCCCTGTGCCTCTGGTCGTGTCGGATTGCGATCCCGTCTGACTATTAGAGTGAAGGAAGAGAGATGCAGTTGTGTATACCAACCCTCAGTAGCGCAACGTGGTGGGTCTATGCTCTAAAAACCCTCACACCTACTAGCGAGGAAGCCTATACCCAAAAGTAGGACGTTAATGGGCTGCTATACGTACCTTGCATATAACGTGGCAATTTTAAATATGCAAGACATTTATTAATATTACTTAACATATATTTAACGACATTTCCCGATATTTAGATCTTTATAAAGTGTTTAGTTTATTGCCTAAAAAGTGAAATAATATTTAATAATTTTATAATTGTAGACATTTAATAGAAACAAGTAAATGACTGTCATATCACTCTTTCTATACAACCTTTTAAAAAATAATATTCACAGCTATGTACGCATTTTATAAAAAATGTTGGAATTTTAAATATGCTAGTTATATAATTTATATTTAACGATACTCCCCAATTCCCCATTTAGGTCTCTGTAATTGTTTCTGGGTTAACTTTATTGCATTCAAAAAGAAACTACATAAGTTTTCATATATTCCATTAGACATTTAATAAAAACAAGTAAATGACTGTTATACCACTCTTTCTATACTATCTTTTAAAAAATAATACTCAATGACACAGTTATGCATTATTGCTCAGTAACTTGTTACAGGAAGCGAAGTATGATAGGTGCAAAGTGAACTGCGCGGGAATCAAACCCGCCCTTCATGCTTGGATTGTGTAACAAATATCTCGTTTCCCACTGAGGTCACATGGGGTAATGTTACAATATGATATTTAATTTTAAACACAAACTAATTTATATTCGTATTAAATGTAATTATTATTAGTTTCATCGAGTTACAATACTAGTATATTCTAATATAATATCTAGATGTCTCGGCTGGCGAATATTCTATTTCTATATAAAAAACATGGTTTTTTTAAACTTCAAAAATCTATTTATAAATTTGTATGACCTTATTGAATATTACAAAAAAGGGCTTCATTTTTTACAATCCCCTGAAACTATTTCGGAGTAGTAAGTAGTAGCCCATTAACGCTGGGCACAGGCCTCGTCGCTCCGAGGAGCGAGGGTTTTTAGAGCGTAGACCCACCACGCTGCTCCACTGCGGATTGGCAGGCATAGTACACAAGTGCACTCTCTATTCCTTCACTCTCATAGTCCGATGTGACGAGAATCCGACACGACCGGAGAGAGATCGGGCGCAGGGCCGACGGCTTAACGTGCTCTCCGAGGCACGGGGGTGGATTACACCGCTAACTTCCCAACTTCGAGCAAATATTGAGAAATTCTTAATAGAAAACTCAATACTGATTTTTGAATTGGCCCAACCCGGGACTCGGACCCAGGACCTCACGTCTGTAGTCGAACATGCTAACCACTAGACCAATGAGGCAGTCTCAGTATTTCGGAGTGAATATAAGTAAAAACAATAGACCTATATCCTATTACAAGGATATACGTATAAATATATAATTAATTTAGAACCTAACACAAAGCGATGTATTTTTAATATTGTCTTTACTTAATTTAAACTTATTAAACGGTGTTCAAACGTTCTTGGTGTAGACGATCATCTCACGTCTATTCTTTATATTGTAGATATCTCGCTGTCCTAGTTGTGGTGAACAAACATAAAGCACTTTAGTTATGGGCCTTTGTGTTTGAATCGTAAAAGCATGTATCTTCTACTCATAATGTAGGAGGTTATATGACCTAATTCTTACGTCTGTATAGGACAAATATTTGTATTTCATTAGGTAAAATTGAGGTGTGAAAGCTTGAGTGAATTAATTTTTTCCACATTTAAAACATTCAGCATTCGTGTTGATTATTTAAAGTTAAATAAATAAATATTGATTACCTAATGCCATAAGTAAGTAGCAGCCCATTAAGGTCCCACTGCCAAGGACAGGGCTCCACACTCATATGAGAGAGGGTTTTTAGAGCATAGACCCACCACGCTGTTCCACTGCGGATTGGCAGGCATAGTACACAAGTGCACTCTCTATTCCTTCACTCTCATAGTCCGATGTGACGGGAATCCGACACTACCGGAAAGAGATCGGGCGCAAGACCGACGGCTTAACGTGCTCTCCGAGGCACGCGGGTGGATCACACCGCCAACTTCCCAACTTCGGGCAAATATTGAGAAAATGTTAATAGTAAACTCAATATTGATTTCGAATTGGCCCGACCCGGGACTCGAAGCCAGGACCTTATATCTGTAATCGAACATGCTAACCACTAGACTAATGCGGGATATAATAAGACCTGCCACAGCTATCTGCAAATATTTGCCTTGCTGGCAGAGTGGTGCTGGGCTCGCTTTACTAGCAGTTTCAGATTCAATCCCCGGTGGGACGAATTTAGGAAATTGTATTTTCTAATTTGTCTGAGTCTGGACTGGTGGGAGGCTTAGCCTCTTACCTAGACTTGCGCACTTCCATCTTAGACTGTATCATCACTTACCATCAGGTGAGATCACAGTCAAGCACTAAACTGTCAGCAATAAAAAAACCATATGTGTTATATAAAATACCTTAATTTTGACAAAATTTCACTACTACCAAAGATGTCAACAGCAATTGAGAAAATAGTATGGTAATTAATTTGTCAGGTTCTTGAAAACAAATTGATTTTAGATCGCATCACAAACACACGTGACCTACCAAGGCAAACAATTTGTGTTTATTTAAATGATTTGTGAGTCGTTCGTGTAAGTATTGCCCAACTAGAGACCCTCTGAAGTTTCTAGGACGTACGTGATTATGGGACAAACAACGAGTTAAATGAAAAAGATTTACTATTCTTGTTACCAAGTAATTATCTAAGACTTGTGGTTAAAGTCAGTTCGTGACTATATTGGGTATTGATAAACTTCGAGATAAAGTTCGATAAAAGCGTGAAATAAGTGTCCCAACCGCTATTATATTTATATTCTTTAGATGGTCTTACTACATAGAATTATTTCCATAGTAAGCTCTTTACAAGAGCTACAAAGATTACCGATACCAAATGGAAGATAATGAATAAATATTTCAAAATAACAAAATAAATAGTTATTTCGTCAGATGATGCGAAGGATGTCACTGTTTTCGTACAAGTGCGGTGAACAACCTTTGCGAAAGTGATTGCATCCGCGACCTTCACTTAAACACACAACCAATTTAAACGAGGTCCATTTGCATAGCCATACGTTGCGGGCTTAACAACTAACTATAAAAAAGTAACGGAAAAAAAAAACGAGAATCAAAAATCTATAGAATAGGCTTATTATTACAATAACAACGAGAGGTTTACGCGTTTCAGTTGCAAAACATTAATTTAAACTTCAGTATTAGTGCTTTATTTAAAACTGGTCTAATAAGAACACACGTTACGATATGCTACCTTTACACAAATCACTTTATCAATAGATTTTTTTCAATCAACCTAATTAATTAACGATAATCAGTTGATAGTGCAAAGATTCACACTCTTATCAAATTATCGTTTATAGGACAAAATTAAACAATTTCATCAGTCTATAATTCGTTAACAAACATGGCAGTAACTGAGTATATAACATTTTCAGTGTTTCTATTGACATTTGTATCGACAATAAATTGTGGAAGGATATTAGTATATGCTCCAACACCAAGTATTAGCCACCAAGTGGTTTTTCGTCCCTTGTCACAAGCACTAGCTGCACGTGGCCATGAAGTCATTGTTGTCACTCCTAATCCAGCTTTTCCCAAAGGAAAAGCTCCGGCTAATCTAACAGAAATTGACGTTCATGATATCTCCTACCAAAATTGGGATGAACTTTTTGTCTACCACCAGGGGAAGAAGGAAGATATTATAGAAGAATTGCTGTTAATGTTTAAAACATTTGCAACTATTGCTGATCTACAACTCAACACACCAGAGTTTCAGGAAATTATGAAGCAGGACAAAAATTATTTTGATGTTATGCTTTTAGAAGGCTGTAATCGTGTTCTCCTTGGACTAACTCATAAATTTGATGCTCCAACTGCATTAATTAGTTCTTTGGGAGCAGTTCCATCACAGTACAGTAATTTAGGTGCTCCTGTACATCCAATATTGTACCCAACACCCGGTCGGCAAAAATTGTATAATTTAACCATGTTTGATAAGATCAAGGAAATATTTAATAATATCGTATTAGATTATATAATTTCCATGACCGAAGAGTTTGACATAAAAATGATGCAGAAAAATTTTGGCCTCGATGTTCCTAACTTTGAGTCGTTATCTAAAAAAATTGACATGATGCTTCTTAATGAGCATCCCCTTTGGGGAGACAATAGACCCGTTCCACCAAACGTCATCCGTATGGGCGGCATACATCAAGCACCAGAAAAAGAATTACCGGAGGTAAGACACCTAAGCCTAAACTAATTTCATTAAACTTATGTATTGATTTGGAAATGTGAGTAACGTACATCATTCTTTTAAGGATCATGTCATTTTTTTTTATTTGATGTTTACATTTTCTTAATTTAACAAATTGATGTAACCAAAATAATTTTAGTTATGTTGTTTACTATATTATATCAATAGTCCAATAAACTTTTTAGCTTATGTTAGTAACGAAAATAAGGGAATAGAAAAAGAATATCTTTGGAATCTTTTAATTAAAAAAAGTCTTTCTATTAACAGGATCTCAAAAAATATTTAGATTCCTCAAAACATGGTGTGATTTATGTAAGCTTTGGCACCAACGTCTTACCATCACAGCTACCTCCAGAGCAAATCAATATTATGACAAAAGTATTTTCACAACTCCCTTTTGATATTCTTTGGAAATATGACAAAGATGTAATAGCAGAACAAACGAAGAACATTAAAATATCTAATTGGTTTCCACAAGCAGACCTTCTAAGTACGTAGTTTTTTAGTGCACCAATGTAACTATATTTTTTATTATACTTTTGACAGCCTTTCAGAAACAGATTTAGCAACATTTCTTTTCTAATTTGAAATATTAGAGGATATTTGTGCGCCTAAATTGTACTGTATGTCATATAGTTGTTGTGACCATTTCCATGACATGCAGATCTCCTAGTCCATGAGTATTAGTTTCTTAAAGTATGGCTTTGCAAAGCATGCTGGTAATTATTGGTCGAAGCATACGTAAAATTAAATAACGTAGTCCATTAGAGATATATTTGACCTATGTTGACTGTATTGACCTATGTAAATGACTAGTTATTTTTTTATTTGTAACAGGAAAATAGATTTAAAGTTAACCAGCTAGAATTCACTAAATGGATTTGAGTGAATTGCACGATCTTTTTATTGAAGCTTTGTGTACTTTTATGTATTTGTTTTGGCAATTTCCGATACGGCTGGACTAAGTTTTCTTAGTTTCTTATTTTTCATAAATGATCTAATTTTAGGACATCCCAACGTTAAGTTATTTATAACACAAGGAGGTTTGCAGTCAACTGATGAAACTATTACTGCTGGTGTACCTGCAATAGGCATACCGCTGTCGTCTGACCAGTGGTATAACGTTGAGAAATACGTCCATCACAAAATTGGATTACAGTTAGACATAACGACTTTAAATGAAAAAGATTTAAAGGAATCCATCGAAACTGTAATAAACGACAAAAGGTGAGAAATGTTACATTTCAAAAAAATAGACACCCAGTCTATTATGTAATATTATCAAAATATTAGGACGCTCTGATCGACTATAAATAAGACGCACGATTATGAAATTTAGGCGCATATAACATTGACATAATGAAATAAATAAAAAAATATCGATATTACTTAAAATATTATATTACAACTACATAAAACTAATTACATAGTGTTCAATTTCAGTACAGAATGAATTCATTTTGATAGAAAATATTGGCTGGATTTGATTTTCGTGATTTATTTAAATTGGGGTACACAAAAGTACCAATGGGTGGTTCCTTTCCATTGTAATTTCTGTCGATAATATTCAATCTACATCTATTGCTTGAACATTGGGTAAAAATGCATGCTTTACTACATCATATAGACAAGTCTTGTGCTACTTACTTCAAGTTAGAACAATAAACTCCGAAAAAAGGGAACATTGACAAAAGGGTGGACCTTAGCTTAGGAAAATATTTCTGTGAAGATTATGAATAGATTCATCGACAAAGAAATCTGGACTGCTGTGTTGAAGTTGTAAATGCCATGGTCACTACCTGATAGGGTGCGTTTTCATTCGTTGTTTTGGTCATCTGACTAGATAAGGATTTTGAACCTCTACTTCGTTTAACCACTTCCGAAAAATTATCCGAAATTCTATTGCTCGCATTGCTAACCGTACGAACCATTAAGAAGTAGATCCAATTATAGCAATCCTTAGAAATAAATTTTCGGCAGCATTTTCATGCTACGCAATTATAGTAATTAAGAACTCTATGTACATGCACAAGAAACAAGGGCAGCGTGTTAAAAATCATATGTTACATTTGCATAAGTGCATGTAATAGTAAAAAGTTAACAAAATTTCATTACAATAAGATGAACATTATTGCAGCTACATTCATATATTATTAACTAGCTAAACCCGCGACTTCGTCTGCGTGGAATGTTTTTTGGGTAGCATTTTCATTAATTTAGGCAAATTGTTTTACAAATAAGAAACATACGTATAACATCCCGCAACCCCCTTGCGGTTGGAATTTCGTAAAATCCGTTCTTAGCTGACCTCGACTCGGCAAAAGGAATATTCCTACCAAATTTCAAGACTACGCCTTATGGTTCTACAGATATCGTGATGAGTCAATAGATACCTGGATATCTCTTATATATTTATAGATAAGATTCCAAATAAAATATCAACGCAAATATTAACAACAACTCATCTTTAATAATTTTGTCCATATTTATAATTAATAATGAAATATATTAATCGTTATGTTATTTCCAAAAAAGTTAAAAGTGCGTGCATACCAAGTAAACATGTCAGAAGTGAAACTTCTTTGGCAAACTAATTTTTATATTTCAACTAATTTTGGACAACTTAGAAGGAGGAAAAAAGAAGATATATTAGGAATTTAATTAATTTAATCATTAAAATATTAAGTGTCAAAAATTAATATAAATAATTTATTGACATCTCAAATGACGAACTGAAAATAAAAAAGGTCACGTTTTTTTGTCAATATTTGAAATTATGAATTAAATTTTGTTTTTGAATTTAAAATTTAGAAATGAGAATTTATAAAATATTTGTATTTTATGAAAAATAGTACATTAAATTATTAAATAACGAATGGCAAATTGTTATTTGAATATGGAATGCCACATGTTATTTGTAAATATTAGCTAAAACACTACCTTAAAACGCTGCACATTTTCGTAACGCGAATCACTCGTTACATCCGTAAAAGTTTTACCCTCATGTGCCTAAAGATGTTTCACTTCGATAATTATTTACTACTTAAATTAAATGAAATAATTATTTGCGAAAATTTACGCGTGCTGTACGTTTATTGAAAGCTCATGTAAAATGGGCTTTCAACGCTTCAATGTAAAGAAGAAATTCCATCTAGATAGGGCAAGAATTCAGATAATTTCCTTTCATATTACTCGTTTTAATGTAAAATTAATTTACAGCTTCAAGGATAACATATTAAGGTTGAGGTCTGTAATGAGGGCATATCCTATTAAACCCGCGGATCTGGCTGTATGGTGGGTTGAACATCTTATGACGTATGGTGGAAGTCATCTAAAATCTCCAGCTGCCCACATGTCCTGGACTGAATACTACGAAGTGAAGTTAATGCTTATATTGTTCGTTATAGTAATAGTAACACTAACGCTACTCGTTTGGATTGTGAAAGTTCTAGTTAAATTTGCCTTAAATATTAACAAAGTTAACGTTAAGTTAAAAAATAACTAAAATTGAGCCACAGCGCCTTGAGTGCTAAACTAATGAAGATATTATATATATTCTACATATATTTGCCTCTTTGAACATATATGTATATTTCGTTGCCTTTACTGGTGACAAAAGCAGACCTATCTGTACCTTCGATTCGATTCAGCTGTCTTCACGTTTTGATCTTATAAACTATTTCATGGGTTTTTAGAAAAAGATAGATTGATTCTAGAGGAAGCTTTATATAATACATATATATTACAGAACAGAAAAGTCGAAAGAGTCAATGGTAAAATGTAATGTAAAGTAGTAGTGCACATGCAATTATTGGTGAACTCGGCATGCTTTATAAAAATATACAAGTGCGGGTGTTACGCTTACAAAATAATAAATAAATAATATAAGTTTAAATAAGTAACGTGTAACATATTAACTAATTAAAAATATAGAAACATAAATTAAAATATAACACTTGCGTGAGAAAAATGAAAAACATAGGAATATGAGTTTACAGTTTATATTGATTTAAAAAAAATATACTGTAATAAACAAAGCCAATTGAATTCTATTGTCGACAAAGTTTTGCCAATACATACTGTCCTACAGGATTTTAAAGCAAAAGTTGATAATTTTAAGACCAGTAATTTTTCCGAGGAATTTCAAAACGGATTTTAAGATTTCAGTCATTTAAAATTTTCAAGAGAAATATCTATTGAGCAACCCAACGATGATTTTCCAATGATGCCATTTTGAAAAACTATAATCTTTTAATGTAAGATAACAGGCACCACTTCATTTTCTGGTAAGTCAACAACAAACGAATAAAACTTTTTTAAAACATTATCCATTCTTAAAATAGTCTTTATAAAATTGATTCTAAATATTGCAGTCATATTGTAAGAGACTACGTATTAAGGCGTAGAAAACTTTTAAGGGCGGCATCAGATTTAAATGTAAAACTCAAAGTTACACAAGTGTAATGGAAAGGGCAATGCTTGGAGTTTCTCTATGCGATCAAATCAGAAATGAGGGGTTCAGTAGAAGAACCAAGGTCACCGACACAGCCATAGGCACATAGTTTTACGGACCGATCGACGTTGTGGCCCGAAGGTGCTGGAATGCCGACCCCGCACTGAAAGGCGCAGTGTAGGCAGACCACCTACATAGTAGGAGTATTTCTAAGTTTATTTATTAAGTATAAATATAACTAAAACAGAAAATATTCCTCTAAGCGTAATGTTTTATTTGTAAGCTATTGTGAATTTATGGTTACATGCAACAAATTGAACTGCTTCATTTGAAGTCAACTGGCGACCAAATATTTTAATTTGTTTTGGTATTTATGGTAACTATACATTTGATATACCTGTATTAACTTATCATCTGTCGCATATTGGAAATATAATACTAAAATGGCTACGTAGGATAATATGTTGCTCTAAAAGCCTGCCTACAGTTTTCCAAAATAATATACATAAAAGACATGTTGTAATTTGTCATGTTACAACATTTTTCAGACTGTTTACTTATAGATACTATGGCTATAAATAAATAAAAATATAGAGAGTTAAAAAAAAAATAATAATTCAAGGACCAAAATATGCTAATAATGGTATAAAAATTTAATTAGGTACTTAGTAATCAAAGAAGTAATGGAAATAGCTAAAACTGAAAATAATAAGCGATGGTATCGTAGGATTGTACAAATTGTACTTTTGATAAAAACTCGATATTAACCAATACTTTATCTTATAGATAAATAAATTATCGTAGATTTAATCGCGGTGTAATTAATAAAAATTATCTTCAATGGCGAAGACGGTAAAATTTATCGCAACGCACTGATTTAATAGAATCTCTTTTTATCTGTTACCTTCATATTTTGGCGCAGCAATTATAAATTCACTACATAATTAATGGAATTTATACTATTAAATTTAAGTATCTGTTTCTTTTTAATGAAAGCCACTTATATCACTTGCTCAAAGCAAGGTTTTCTATCGGAATAAGATTTTTTAATCGGTGCAGTTATTTTGAATTAAGTTAGTACAAGCAAATCTTTATTAGCATAAATTGCTATATTATGCTTAATGAAAGATACCAGTTCATTAAACTGTCTATTTATAGTATGATTACTAATCAGGTTTACCGTAACGCTCAAGATTCACGATCTCTCGTAAACCTGATATTATATTGTGGATGATAGACATAACTGATTACATTTTTTTGATTAATGTCTTCTTAACAAACTTTGACAGAAAATTATTTGCTTATTAAGGCGATTACTGCAAATAATGATATAAAATATGTTACCCAATGCTCCAAGAATATATGAATATATAATATATAAATAAAAGGTAAGATAAGTAGCAGACTATTAATGTCCCATTGTTGGTCACAGGCTTCTTCACTCATAGGAGAGAGGGTTGTTAGGGTATGAACCCACAACGCTTATCTAGTGAGGGTTGGCAGGCTTCATATATACTATGAAATTGCTTCCTGAATACAGATATCCAAGCGATGCTACCTTCATCAAAAAGCACACTGACAAGTTTTACAAAGAGATTAATGTAGTTTTTTCCCTCAAGAACATCTTAATACATTTTATTTTTTTAATGAACTCCTATCACCAAAGATTGTCTGCTTATAGCAATAAAACCGCGTTTGCACGGTAATTGCCAAATGTTTGATTTATTTTTTCTAAATGTTTATTGTGTAAGTGCAATAAGGTAAGTAGCAGCCCATTTACATCCCACAGCTGGGCACAGGCCTCCTCACTCATATGAGAGAGGGTTTTTAGAGCATAGACTCACCACACTGCTTCACTGCGGATTGGCAGGCATAGTACACAAGTGTACTCTTTATTCCTTCATTCTCATTGTCCGACGTGACGGCAATCCGACACGACCGGAGAAAGATTAGGCGCAGGACCGACGACTTAACGTGCTCTCTCTAGCACGGAGGTGGATCACACCGCCAAATTTTTCCCAACAAAATATTGAAAAAATGTTAATAGAAAGAACCTCAATATCGATTTTTGAATTGGCTCAACGCGGGACTCGAACCCAGGACCTCATGTCTGTAGTCGAACATGCTAACCACTAGACTAATGGGTGCAATATAGTCAATGAAATAAATAATGTGCCTCCCCAGTATTCAAACTAGTGAATCTTAACAAGAAACCACCACGATATGGTCCTATAACCACCACGACTCCTAAATATGAAAAATTAAAAATTATAAAATTATAAATACCTTTATTGCTAATTGTCCACAGGTTACTGCTTGCGGTTGGCTTCTTTGATTTATTATCTTTAAACGTTAAAATATCTGGTACTTTATTGTGCTTACTCTCCTTTGGTACCACGTCTGGTGATCGTTCAACGTTTACTCTGACAAATTCCCCTTTTAAGACTTTAGGTGGTTCTTTAATAGCTGTTAGTAAAGGTGGTGGTGGAGCTTTAGCTTTTTTATGAAAAAGCCGTTTCTTTTCAGGTTTACTTGGTATTTCTATATCCGTGTAAATGACACTATCAATTTCGCCACCTTCTTTTTCATTTCTTAATCCTATTAGGCTCAAAGGTTGATCAAAACGTGAACCTTTTTGCTGTACTGCTAAGTGGGCTACACCATCGTTATTAATAATTTGCATTAAGTCATAATCAGGACGAGTTTTATCAAATTGATTATAATCATCAACGCTATTTATTCTATAGGATTCAATATTCTTTTTCTTGGAAAATAATGTGTCGCTACTGGAGTGGGTGACTGTATTTCTCGTCAATCTGTTCCGCATTTTAAAATATTTGTATGTAAAGTATATTCTCTTAAAATCTTGTTCGTTCTCAAACCGGACCGCTATCGCTTCTTTGATAGAGTTCTTAGTAATATAAAAGACTAGTATGTTATCGCAATGGGGATAATTGTCAATATTAATACAGTTAGAAATATCGTCTATAGCTATATTCTCGTGTTTAGTTTTTGTGTCTTTAATTAATTTTTGTGAATCATCTTCGCTGTTTTCATCTTTTGTTATTAACTGCAGTTGGTCTTTTTCGTTGAATCCTACGATAATGTTGTAATTCAGTGCAGTGGTTTTAGTAATACTTGATAGGTCCAATTGCTGATTAGAATTGTGAAGCTTCTGCCGGGCAACTATAGATGCTAACCCTCCACATCGACTCCCTTTCTTAACCGTCATTGTAAATCTGAAAAAGAAAATACATCGTTTTATTACAATCTTAGGAAGTCAGTAACACATAAACTTTAGTATCTTGCAATAAAATAAGCATTTATTTGAGATTGTAATAATCTCGTGTATTTCCACAGTTTAAGAAAGGTAGATACGTTGTTAAAGTAAATAATATTTGCAAAAGTATTTTAACAATTTTAAAAATGACAGAATAAAAGTTTTATAACACGAATGTAGACAATATAAAATATGAATTTTACAAGTTGAGGTTGAAATAGATAAAATTACAGTTAATTAAGAAGACCAAATCGCGGCTACCGGCGATCCTCTTTATATCATCGGTCCACCTTGTGGGGGGTCTGCCTATACTGCGCCGTCCGGTGCAGGGTCGCCACTCCAGCACCTTCAGCCCCCAACGTCCATCGGTCCTTGGGACTATGTGCCCCGCCCATTGTCACTTCAGTTTCGCGATTCGTAGGACTATGTCGGTGACTCTAGTTCTATTACGGATCTCTTCATTTCTGATTCGATCACGTAGAGAAACTCCGAGCATAGCCCTCTCCATCGCACGCTGAGTGACTCTGAGCTTCCGCATGAGGCCCATAGTCAGCGACCACGTCTCAGAACCGTAGGTCATCACTGGCAACACGCACTGTTCGAAGACTTTGGTCTTCAGGCACTGAGGGTTATCGGACGAAAATATCTGGCGTAACTTCCCGAACGCAGCCCAACCGAGTTGGATTCGGCGGTTGACCTCCTTCTCGAAATTGGATCTACCTAGCTGGACTATATGTCCCAGGTATGTGTACTCGTCAACAATTTCGAGAGCTGAGTTCTCAACGATGACTGGGTGAGGCGGTACATGGATATTAGACATAATTTTCGTCTTATCCATGTTCATTTTCAGGCCCACCTGTTGAGAAACTCTGCTGAGGTCATCGAGCATTGTATTGAGATCTTCGAGAGTCTCTGCCATAATGACTACGTCATCGGCAAACCGTAGATGAGTGATGTACTCGCCGTTGATGTTGATGCCCAGTCCGTTCCACTCCAAAAGCTTAAAAAGGTCTTCCAGCGCCGCAGTGAAAAGCTTCGGGGAGATAACATCTCCCTGTCGCACTCCACGTTGCAGTTGGATAGACGCTGTGCTTTGGTCCTGTATACGGACTGACATGGTGGCGTTTTCGTACAAGCACTTCAACACGTGTATGTACCGGTAGTCAATTCGGCATCTCTGTAAAGATCTCAACACGGCCCATGTTTCCACCGAATCGAAGGCTTTCTCATAGTCCACGAACGCTAAGCAAAGTGGCCGATTATACTCTTCGGTCTTCTGTATAATCTGCCGCAGCGTAAAGATGTGGTCTATGGTACTAAAGCCTTTTCGGAAACCGGCTTGTTCGGGAGGCTGGAAGTCGTCAAATCTGCGAACGAGACGATTCGTAATGACTCTCGAGAACAGTTTGTAGACATGACTTAACAGCGCGATAGGTCTGTAGTTCTTCAATAAGGCCTTGTCGCCTTTCTTGAAAAACAGAACCACCACGCTCCTATGCCATGCCTCCGGCACTGTGCCATCGAGGATGACGGAATTGAACATTCGCTGAAGGACTTTGAGTACCGGTTTTCCACCCGCCTTCAGGAGTTCTGCTGTGATTCCGTCATCACCTGGTGCCTTGCTGTTCTTCATCTGTTTGAGAGCCATACTAATCTCGTACAGACTGACGTCCGGGATGTCTTCAGTGTAGTGTCGGGTTAGTTTGGCTCTGGGATCTGCAGCCAAACAGTCAATAGGCTTTAGAGTCGATGTGTATAGCTGTCCATAGAAATTCTCGACCTCTCTCAAAATCTCTGGTTTCGACGCAATGAGCTTGCCATCACTGGTCCTCAGCCGCGTAAGCTTGCGCTGATCTGTACGATGCTGTGTAGAAACCATAAGAAGTAAATTACCAGAAGAGTTAAGTATTCGCAATAATACGCCAGTGATGCAGTAAAAATACCACAGTATTATGATCGGGCTTTTTCTGCTCTAAAATTAATCTTATATTTCATAACCTAAGCATAACATAAAATATCACTTATCGTTCTTAGTAAGATATATGAATTTCTAGTATAAATAGAACAATCTGAAATAGAAAGCCTATCTTTATACGGTCGAACAATAGATTGTCAACCGTGTGAATTTATATGAGAAAGAATATGTTTCGCAGAATCTAATTGTAATTGTCTACTGTTTTTCTATGAAACGGTTTAAGCGAGAAGCACTAGCGTTAACTACACCATTTAAAGTATCTACATTATTGAAATCTACCTATTAAAATTTACTGAGTACGGTAGGTAGTTAAAGTAACGTATTTATTAAAACAAAAACGATTATATGTCATCAAGGTGTAATATAGTTTTGGTTAAAGTATGGTTTAAGTTGTTAGTGAAATTAGCTCAACCGTTTGAATGTGTTAAACATGAATGAATTCTAGTTATATATAATTCTAACGGATGTGCTTGTCTTCGTCTGTATTATACATATAAGAGAGAGCGAGAATAAATTTGATATCAAAAAGTTTCCAGGTTTTTGCTACATATTTTAATGTATTAACTATAGCCTTCCGCGACAAATATGGTATCCTATACTAAAATAATTCTTCAATTCGAAGCAAGAAAACCCGAGATTAGAGCGTTCAACCAAAGTATAAAATCTAGCTTTAAAATATTGGTATAGACATTTATAAACTACGCTATCAACATATTTTTGAAGTGAAACTTATTTAGGCGCAAAATTTTTACGGATGAAACGCGCGATTAACGTCACGAAGATGTGCAGGGTTGTTAATGCTAATTCGCTTGAAGATTAAGTAGTTTTACTATTCACAAATAACATGTGCTATTTTGATTTGCCACTCGTCATTTAAAAACTTAATATACTATTTTTCATAAGATGTAAAATAAAAATATTTCACAATTTCTCTTTTTTAAATTTGAAATTTAAAAACAAAATTTAAATTATAATTTTTAATATTGACAAAATACACATTTTAGATTTGTATAAATATAAACAAGACTTAATAATTAATTTGCCAAAAAAAGATTCACTTCTGACATATGTAATTTGTACGCACGCACTTTTAACTTTTTTATTACAATTTCAAGTTAAATACTTTATTAAAATATGTTTAAAAAGCCTATAGTTCGTATATATATTTAAAACTACAGTGAAAAATCGCAAAGCGGATACGATTGTATATCTATAATCCATTATGGTCAATTAGTTAATGATCAATAATATAGGTTGTGACCTTACAGTGTTACAATAAATATTTATAAAGACTAAACTATCAATATTAATATATTGTATTTCCGCTCTAGGTCTTTCTAATAGACCGTACCGGATGTGACAGCGTGTATTAATAAAAATATCAATATCTAGTTCACTTCCGAATGCAAACATAAGTAGGTGAGGTGATAGTAGGGTGTCAATGATTAATATATTTGAAACATGGAAACAGTGAAATGAATAATAACATAAATCAATAAAATGCAAATTTAGTAAGAACGTTAATAATTTTTATAGTTTCACTTTTCTTGTGTTGAAAAGTCACATTTAAATCAGCAATAATAACGCATCATACGATTTGTTACAAATGTAAAATTTATTGTTTTCCACTGAAAAGCATTTTGTTCTGAGAAGAACCCACATTATATTTGGGTATCCATATTTTTTGAAGTGAAACGGCTTTAAGCTCAAGAAGGTAAAATTTTAACGGATGAAACGCGTAATTAGTGTCACGTAGTTTTTATGCTAATATGTTTTAAAAGTTAGGTTACCAGTTAAGTTAGTTTTAATATTTACAAATGACATGCCATTTTATTTTGCTACTCCAAACGCGTGATTAGCGTCACGAAGATGTGCAGCGTTTATTATGCTAATTCGTTTTAAGGTTAGGTAGTTTTAATATTTACAAATGACATGTGGCATTTGAATTTTCCACTCGTTCCACTCGTCATTTAATAATTTAATATACAATTTTTCATAAAATGTAAAATCAAACTATTACATAAATTCTCTTTTCTAAATTTGAAATTTAGAAAAATTCCATTAATAATTTCTAATAATGACAAGAAACACGTGGCATTTTTATTTACAATTCGTCAATTGTGATTTCAATAAATTATTTATATTCATTTTCAAGATTTTTCTTAATTTAATGACAATTAAATTCCTAACATACCTTCCATTTTCCCTCCCCCTAAGTTTCGAAGAAGTCTTAAAAATTTGTTTGCCAAAGAAGTTTCACTTCTGACGTGTGTGCTTTGTACACACGCACTTTTAATTTTTTTATCTTCATTACAATATTATTTCCATAACTTTTATTACAAAAAAGTTCCAAGCTATTAACGTCCCCCAGCTGGGTACATATATATATACAGGTTACCTTATATGTTATTATGTACTTTACGAAGAGCAAGGATTTTAATAAGTGACTCTTTAAATTTACGTGTCTATCCATTTGACCTTCAGGGCTTATTATTTTAATCAAGTACCATGAAGTCAAAGGTAAGTGGGATCTCAATAGACCTATATTTTGATACACTTATAAATACGCAGTTTAGTTATGTTGCCATATACATCGTCGCTTCAATCCCATGGACGTCCACTGCTGGATATAGGTCTCACGTAATGACGTCCACAAGGCCCGATGTTGCGCCGCTTGGCTCCAGTGAATACCGGCAACCCTCTTTATGTCGTTGGTCCACCTTGTGAGGGTCTCCCTACACTACGCCGCTAGGTGCGGGGTCGCCACTCCAGCACCTTTGGGCCGCAACGTCCATCGGTCCGTCGGACTATGTGCCCCGCCCATTGCCACTTAAGGTACGCGATTCGTAGGGCTATGTCGGTGACTTTGATTCTGCTACGGATCTCCTCATTTCTGATTTGATCGCGTAGGAAAACTCCGTGCATAGCCCTCTCCAAAGGTGCTAATACGATAGGTCGAAATGTTTATAATACATTTAGTAGTAATAAAAATTAGACTATTTTGTAAAAAAAATTGTAATAATTTGCCTAAACTCGATAGTCCCAATAATCGAGGTAAATAAACCTCGAAAAATTTTTACAAACGTTTAAATATTGTTGGTTACAGAGGTATTTTAATAAAACAATATCAGAACCTCATTGTGATTATTAATAAGAGAGGTTTCTCATATATAGAGTGCCCTCTTATCCACGTTTAACTTATATTCAATTTATTTCGATTTATATAATGTTATTGTCTATATTTGTCAAGCATACAATTGAACACTCTTGAATACGTCGTATTACAAAAGAAGTTAACAACATGTAACGTATTCCCAGTATCTTTTTTTTTAATTTAACAGTTTGCGCTAACAACTTTCACTTGTTTTGCCTGAATCTTCCATGTAACATTATCACACTAGGCATTACATAATTAAGAGTCTTCTAATGTCTGCATGATGAAAGTATCAAAATCGTTAGTTCCATACGACTGCAGACTGTCAGATACACTTATGATTACGCAAACTATTTTTTAACAACTTCAATTTGGATATATTACATGAAAGTCGATTATCTGTAAATTAATACGTTAAGGAAAAACTTTGTACACCATTTTACGAAAATTGCGCGGTCAGAACTATAAAGACGAAACATTTGTATTTTTGTATGTATGAAAGTATGTATGTCTGTAACGTTTTTACACAAAAAACACTGGAGCGATTTCAAAAATTGTTTTCACCTTTAGAAAGCCGCAATTTCACTGAGCGACATAGGCTACCTTAAGTCTCGGAAATCTAAAGTTTTAGATTTGTATAAATAGAAACAAGTCTTAAAAATTAGTTTACCAAAAACGTTTCACTTTTGAAATATGTACTTTGTACGCATGCACTTTTCATTTCCTATTCTAGCTAGCACTCATCTCGCACTAAAGATCAGGTTAGCTATCAAAAGATGTAATGTTGATGTAATTTAGATGCGGCTTCTTATTTGATTTTTTTTCCCCTCTTATGTATTGTGTAAGTATAGTTTTATTTAGTTAATAAAGTAATGAATTTTTATGTTCATATGCAACACGCATATATAGATTTAGAATAGATTGTAATCAAATAGCATTAAACTCCCACTGCTGGACGCAGCTGGCCTCGTTCAAACAAGAGAGGGTTTTTAGTGTAGACCCACGCTGCTCAATTTCTGGTTGGCAAGTTGCATATATCCCAGAATTACTCATGGTATAGGTAGATTTTTTCAAGACTTATTCTTTCACCGAAAAGCTCAATGATGAATGTTTAAGAAATAATTAATATAAAGATATTTATTTTTATAATGGGAAACTTAGTACTGACAGCCCTGGGTTGGAACCTGTGAATTCTCTGAGCAAGGATCTGGCTCCAAATGCACTAATCTCACCAATAGGTCGTCAAGGCTTCTTTTTAAATCATTTTTCCCTGTTAGAGATCATAACCAGGAAGAGAGAAGTGCTATAATAGCCTTTAAAAATTTTACTGCTAAAGTACGTACGTAAATACATAGAAACAATTGTCTCTACTCGTTATCAGCACAATCACTGGTTCTCAAAGAGATTGACTCTATACCACAATAGTTTTTCACATAATTATACTTCAGTTCATGCACTCTTAAATCTTTAAATAGAAAGGCGACTAAATCACCATAATTTGAAATGTCACATTTCTAGAAGCTTGCACGTTGTCATTTATTCTAATTTAACTTTACTATAATAGCGCTTTTGTAATAATCTATGACCAATAAGATAATAATCTATTATATATAATAAATTTCTTAAAAGTATTACATAAATTAATAGTTAAAAGGTATATTAAAGAGAGTTTAATTAATAGCTTTTTATGCAATGTAGAAATTTATAGATAACGGGTGTTGGTATCATTTTGGATGTAAAATATTTTTTTAAGTTAATTTTATATACAATAAGTTACTGAAATTGAATTCCGGTAAAATTTGGCTAAACGATAAAAATGTTTATATTAATTCTAACCTAAAATACCTAATTTCGCAACAAAAAGCCTTTGAATTTTAATATACCCACTAGCTGATTCGATATTAGTCAAGTTATTGTTGGAAATCTAATTAAGCCTCCCACGTACTCCTTATATAACGCTTGAAATTTCCCATTCCATTTTCAGAAAAATATGTATAGTACTTTAGACTGTTAAAACCCTAACATAATTCGTTAATTTACAAAAAAACTCAATACGCTTGGAATTTCTTGTTTCTTTTAAAATTAGTTTAAAATAACCAATTTTTCAAGCCATCAGTCCTGCGCCTGATCTCTCTCTGGTCGTGTCGGATTGCCGTCTCAATAGACTGTGTACTATTTGTACTGCCTGCCAATCCGCAGTGGAGCAACGTGGTGGGTCTACGCTCTAAAAACCCTCGCCCCTCGGAATGAGGAGGCCTGTGCCTAGCAGTGGGACGTTAATGGGCTGCTACTTACTTCTTTAATACCTATTTTTCGGGTATAACTGTCTTTGAATACCTTGTCCAAATCGGTATCGGATATTAGCGGGAACATATTAGCTGAAAGCTGATTGTGAACAAAAACAAAAGATTGCCTTTAGGTAAAACCTTGTAATCAATAGAATCCATTTAAAAAAATCAACAATACAAATGGATACTACAATTTTATTTATACATATAAATTTAGCAAATCTAGCATAAAAAGATGCATATTGTGTGTCGAAATGAAATTTGATCTACCTATTTTAATTTCTCTTCCACTACACTCAGCAATAAAAATATATTTACGATTTTATATCGAAATGAATTTACAGTGAAAATAAAACTCGTTTTGTTTGATATATAAGTAATTAGTGGGTCAATGGTGAGACGAAAGTGGAAGTTGTTATTGCAGATCACTTCCGAGGTGGTTAATAAAGGCTATAACCATATATGTAGTTAGAATTGCCTTGGCATCTGTCACAAGTTATTTCTTTATATGAACATAAGTTTTATGTCCACCTTGAGGATAATATAACTGTTTTATTTATAAATACTGACAGCTGCGATCCGCGACAATATTGTCAAGATGTCTGTCTATATAAAATAGACATAAACATAACCAAAACAAGAGAGATATGTTTACCTTAACCATTAAATATTAGGTAAAAAAATAATCTTTTAACGTCCCACTGCTGGGCACTGGCTACCTCACTGATAGGATAGATCCACCACGCTGCTCCACTGTGGGTTGGCAGGCTACACATACCCCAGTATTGATGTTGCGATATGCAGGTTTCCTTACGATATTTCCCTTCACGAAAAAGCACATTCAAATCATGACGGATTGAAAATAACATTCCAGCACGTAAATTTCACGTCTATTATAAAGAGACATTTACTGGTGTCTGCCGTGGATTCGAATCCACAATCTCTCCACAATACCCATAATAACAAAAATTCACGTGTCTCACCTTTAGGTAATTAGGGCTTTTACTTTATGTTTATCAAATATTTTTTTTAACTCCACTGCACTCGAAATTAAATACGTTTTTTATACTTTTACTAGAGGACACTTGATGTAATTACTTTTTTTTTATTTTAAAATATCCTGCATCGTCATCTTCTGGAAGCTCATGTAAAAGGTTTGACAGTTCCTGTATTAATTAGTATAAGAGAGGGCGTTGGATTTTATTCATATTAGTTTATATCTTGACTTGCCTAACTGATGTAATAGTGCTTTTAGTCATTTAACTCGATGAATGAATAAATGAACAAATCAGTCAAGGGTAACTGTATACGTTGCTACAACAAGCTCCCAGAAGAAGTTACAAAGATGTCCCTTAATAAATTTAAATCTTTTATTAAAAGAAAAGTAATTGAGAAATTATTCTATAATTTGAAAGAATACTTAGAAGACAAAAAAGCGTGGGAGTGAATGAATTGCTCTATATGTATGTAGATATAGAATAAATTTAAAATATATATTGTAATGATGATGACAAAAAAACGTACACCCGACTGAGTTTGCTGTCTCTTCTCAGATCAGGGCGCGAAGGAACCCTCGTAACTTTAGATTGTAAGTCGTTCTTTAATGTTATCATCAGTCATTCATTTCAATAATTTATAGAAAAAACTATATTTGACGATTCAAAAGTACTGTAATAGGCCTTTTTGAATAAAGATATTTTGACTTTGACTTTGAAAAATACCTATATATCATACGAGCTCTATTATAACAAGCTTTTATGAACGGTAACAGGTTTAAAACAATAAAACAGATATTTGTTTACTTTCGGAAGTCGAAGCTTTTATTTGATACTGATGAAAGCAGTGTCCCTGTATTTTTTGATGCTATACGAACAATAAATTAATCTATGTATCTTTGGCTTAAAATTACGTGTAATATAATATGCAAAAAGTTAATTCCTACACTATTTTGGCGAACTTCTTAAACTTATAACTTAGTTTTATATTAGCTGTCTGTAGATAACGCTATAAAAATTTTCGGACAATACATTTAATTAAGGAATTATTATAGTTAACATCACAGTTATCTACTAATATATACAGTGTATGTGTATACTTAATTAAAACATGTGAAACATTTACAATCCTGTGAAACAAGATCATCTTTTAACATACAAGCTATCAAACTGCACGGAAAAATTTGGTTTAGCACTTTATTTACATTAAAACTAATTGCTCTGAGATAATGCGCGAATCTGCGATCTTAACTTTCACGACTATCTCTGGGACTTTAGTTGTAACATGTGAATCTGTGGACAATACACATTGTGTACAGACAAAGTTACGTTTGCGGTCAAATATAAATAAAATCGCCTTCATTTACCTTCAAAAGAAGGTATTTAACAGTCAAAGAATAAGAGCAAATGTTGCCGTGATAACGACATCGTTTAAAACTCATGCGATGTCTGTTAAGAGAAATTGATTAAGGTGAATTATTTTTATTATATGTAATAACATTTTTTTATAAAAATGTACCGTGATATAACCTAATGATTCATCTGTTGAATGTAAAATGAATCCCGTCGCAAATAAACATTGTCAGGACCAGTGGAACTGATAATACGTTGCCAGTTCTATCCTACCATAATCTCCAGCACGGCTATAAATGTTACACCATATATTGCTCAAGAACGGCTTTAATTTTCTATGATTTGTCAAAATTACAATATCGGCAAAATACACAAAGAAAAACCAGGACAAATTTCCAAAAATATTTGTCGTATTGACTTGAAATTATAATTCTTCTGTATTTGGGAGCGGAAGTCCTTGCAGTCGCCCATCAATGCAGGGTAGCTACAAAGGCCTCCAGAGGCATTGAATCTTACTACGACCAGGTCCGTAGGATCAGGGCTCTTGCTGACAGAGCTCTGATGGAAAAATTGAGGCAAGATCTTGGGGCTCCAACAGCGGGTATTGTCACGTAGGAGGCGATCCGACCACATCTGGACTATTAGCTCAGCAGGGTTCACGGATCCCTTTCCTACCGTCTGTTGCAGCTGCCGACCGGCCATGATTGCTTAGCAAGTGCTTGCACCAGGTCGTTGACTGCGACGAAACGCTTGACTCATGAGTGTGGTGCTCCTGTAGATACGGCGCATCATACTCTGGCGGACCGTCCAGCGTAGGCACCTTAGCGGTATATCTTGTTATCGTTGGCTAGAGGAATCTTTCACGAAAAGCATAATTGGTGTAATTCTCGCCATTGAAGTAGGGCGGAGGGCAGTTACCGTACTTTTGCACTTCTACACCGTCATCTCGCTGAAAGAGGCAAATGAAAGGTTAAGCGAGCAAGCGGCTGAAGCCCTCCCTCGCCGTCGGTGGGAGCTGGCAAGAGTCGACCATATGCGTTTCATGCTTCACTCTATTGGGCGGTAGGTCCTCATAGTTAATGTCATCCGGGTTACTAGAGTGGAATGCGGTCAAGGAACCTGATCCGATGATTTTATAAGGTATTCTGTTATCTGCGACTCCCGATTGAAGAAATCCTTTCCTCGGGGTGTCTAAAGGCAACGCAACCTACTTGAAAGAACGAAACCTACTACCAAAAACCTACTTGAAAGATTATCAAGAACTATTTCGTTCGATGAAAAGAAATGGTTTAACTTAGATCAACAACATTTCTCAAATTTCCACGACATCAGGAACAGCGCGAATGAAACCACTGAGAACTAACTCGTATTTAACATGTACTATTTTATAGCGTACATCTCGAGTAAATTTTTAAATTCCTATGTTAATATTAAATTTCACACTCCCTTATGTGTGGTGGATGACACGAAATGATATCACAGTTTTGAAATAATAATTAATCATTAAAGTTTATTTAATTTATTATCAAATTGCGAACAAATGTATAACGACATCTAATGCAACTTGACGTTTCTTTTTGTATGAGTCTAAGAAATTTGTGCTAGAAGGCTTATAAATTTACTTTTATTATTTATCTATTGATCGGTAATTGTATGGGGTGTAAGGGAGAAACGAGTCCCAGTCCGTTTCTCCAAACGCCAACCTCACCTGCACGCGGTGCACCCTGCTTCTACCGACGAGGCTCTGGCGACCGACAAATGGCGGTATAACCATTC